>JAVYIG010007714.1:30000-98319 GCA_035222895.1 Strongylocentrotus droebachiensis | reverse complement strand
CTCACTACTGCATTAGCTTCTTGGCTTTAATGTTAGAAATACAATTTCTTTGTAGGTTAAGCTAAAAGTACCATATGTGACCCGGCACCCACAAAACCAACAAAAAGTCGCAACCAGCGATTCTCCGTAATCAGCTAAAATGTAAATTTAGGTGAAAAAAATAGATTTTTGTTTTTTTGCATTTTCTGAAAGAGTGGTCTTTTCTGTACCTAGTATCAAAATTTGGAAGTCTAAAACATAGTAGAAGATGTGTTTTTAAACGGTTTTTCTAGACCAGTTTTTTTCGCACAGCCTTCGGTCTCTTCCAAAATTTGATCACTTTTCCCGAGCGAAATTATCGTAGTCCGGAAATGGTCGGTCGTTGCTAACGGGTCGTGCTACGCGGGCTGCGATTGGTCCGTTATAGCAATCAGTGCGGCGCGCCATTTTGTTTGTATCCGCTTTCACATCCGAGTTCCAGATTTGCCGTGGGATGGTACCGGGGTGCACCAACGCAGATGCCCGGGTAGCTCGGGCGGTCAACGAAGCGATGATGCGGGGGCTAGCTGCGGGGGATCAGGCCAACCTTACAGCTTTGCTTACTGAACACTTCGGGCAAGACGGCGACGAGAGAATTCCTGATAATGTGGTTACAAATAATTGCCCAGATGTATACAAAACAAGATAGGTGACAAGCAGTGTTATGTAAGGGGGAACAAAAAGACTCCGGGTCCACCATGAATAGGCATTGTCTAGTGCGGCCGTGTCTCGGCACTATGTTGCAGTTCACTTAATCTGTCCAATTACAACTCTATACATTTACAACATAATATCTTTTGAAAGACTTAAGTCCACACAACCTCAGAAACATAATGAACAGACTATGTTTGACCATCAGGCCAAATTTCAGCCTAATCTGAAAATCTCTTCATAGTGGTTGCTATGGCCTTTTGATTCACCCTTCTATTGATTTCCCTGTGGTTTGCTTGCTCCGCATGCTTGAATAGCCCCAAACTTTAAAGCTCTCTTTCTCACAATTTAATACCAGTAACCTCCCACACCAGCTCTTTTCATTCACTAAATTGAAAGGGTTAGGAAGCGTCAATTTGGACAAGTAATATACCATTTTAATGAGGAGAACTTCTTCTTTCATAATCAGATGAAATCAGGAAAATAATTTTTTGCGACTTTTTGTTGGTTTTGTGGTGCCGGGGTCACATATACTAATACAAAGTCTCTTGTTAATTATGTGGGATTCTTTTGATGTTTAAGCATCTTATGTTCAAGGAATAGTATATGTTCATATGATAGCGTACTGTATCACCTAACCTTACAGTGGTTGCGTAAATCGTTGAGAATATAGCACTAATCCATTACATATATTTAAGTTTGACCTGGAAGCTTTAAGTGCATAGCCCATGCAATGCCCTCTATTAAATACCAATGCTTTTCTTTTGTCAATTCACAGGTGAATATTTTGTAATATTGAAGGATTTTTCAACAACCAACCAGAGAGCAGCTACTGCAAGAAGAGGACCATGGGTAAGCCCCCTGTCCCCCCTAACAACAGGCAGGGTGAGTAGCAGGGATGGTGTCTGTAGAGGTGAGGGGAGTGTAGGGTGAGGGAGGGATAGGAGAGGGGGATGGGTGAGGTAAGACGGTAAGAGAGTAGAAACGAGGTAAACCACCCCCATCCAATAATAGGCAGAATGTGGCGGATCTTCATGTACATAATTATGTACATGTAGACATGAGGGATAAAATGAGGGATGAGAGAGGGATAGGATGGGAAGGGGGAGGATCAGGGAACGGAGAAGAGGGGGAAGAGGATTGGGGTTCAGAGTAAGTAACCATAATTAATAGCTCCGGGCCCCACCTGATAAAAATTTGCAATTGATCCAAAAACGGTAATTTTACAGTCTCATATCTCTTATGTACACAGTTGGGATTGATGTTACCGGTAATCACAAATAAGTTGCCATTAATATCAACTCTTATACTCTGGTCCTACTGCAAAAGAGCTCTGGTTATATAAAATAAGATACTTAAATATCACTGTGAGAAAATTGCACTTTTACCACACCAAATCCTAAAAGAGTACCCACAAACAGAAAAATATCCGTTGTACACAGCTTTCAGCAGATGATACATCATTCAAAGGACTCTGTGCTTTCATTTCATTTCTTTTCTCTATATATTCCACCATCTCTTCCCCCACCCCCCTAATCCATCACAGTCCACCAGCCCTCGCCCACCACGCCCCATCGCAATGCTACCTCATCTGGTGTGTGGGGTGGGGAGACCAGCTACAGTCCGTCCCCTGTGACGGCCAGGAAGAGGGAAAAAGAGGTTCTCAGGGATGTTAGACCGCCCTCTAGAGGTTCATTGTCGTCAAGTGGCTCCAACGACGGTGTTGCTGGTTTAGAGCTGTCCGGGTTGGAGTGAGTATCTCAGATTCATTTTGTTTACATGTGTGCATTCATATTGGCATGATTTAAATGTACATGTAGTCCAGTGAAACCTGTATATAAAGGACCACTCAAGGGAAAAAAAAGAATGTGATCTTTTTTCTATACAGGTGGTCGCTGAAAGCATGTTTGACTTGAATATGCAGGTTCTAGGACAATTACCCCCTGGGCAATCGCCCCCCGGAAAATTACCCCCCCGGAAAACTACCCCAAAGGACAATTACCCCCCGGAAAATTACCCCCCGGAGAATTACCCCCCGAGGACAATAACCCCCTAAGGACAATTACCCCCCCGGAAAATTACCCCCCGGAGAATTACCCCCCGAGGACAATTACCCCCCAAGGACAATTACCCCCCGGAAAACTACCCCCCGGAAAATTACCCCCTGAGGACAACTACCCCCCCGAGGACAATTACCCCCCAAGAGACAATTACCCCCTGGAAAACTACCCCCAGAGGAAAATTACCCCCCGAGGACAACTACCCCCGAGGACAAATTACCCCCGGAAAACTACCCCCCGATGACAATTACCCCCCGACGACAATTACCCCCCGAGGACAACTACCCCCGAGGACAACTACCCCCCCTTGGAAAATTACCCCCGAGGACAATTACCCGCCCCGTGGATAACTAATGTACCCCCGAGGACAACTACCCCCACCCCCTTGAGGACAATCAGGATTCAATAGCAAAAGACGATCTGACACATTGAGAGATGTTGTGAAGGCTACGAGCCCATACAATCCCGTGCATGAACCCACATTCGTTCAAATACTTACGCGTGATCATCCTCATTACTACACATTTTCCTTTAACTATAATGTACATGTATGCAACACCTGGTAGTTGCTGTTTTCTACGAAGAATGTAAGTTTTAGGGAATTGTCCAGCGCGTCTCAAAATGCATAAAAATACATTTTTCTTGAGCAGCGTTATTTCAACTTTTTGTTAGACACAGTGCCCTCTTAAATGCAAACTATTTATTTTGCATCACTCTGGCACTCGTCAAGTGCTATGTACACCCGTATGGGCACATTTGATTCTTGATTTATCGAACGAGCAAGAAAAAAAAAAGGACAAGATTTTTTTTAAATGGTAAAACATAATGTAATCAACACACTAGAAAAGATTTAAGATACTGTATGCGGGCACCTCGCCGCCGAATGTACAAGAATATAAAGTAATATATTCGGTCATGACCTTGACACACGATTTATCATGTTTATAAATATAATGAGAGTGTGGGTAACAATTTAATTTCGAAATAAAAGATATATATTCGCAAAATATTGTCAGCGAGCGAGGAAGAAAGACATTTTATTATTTGTGTTACATTTTTTTTTCTCATGAAAATAAATACTCTTACCGTTTCTGATATTTTTTTCCTCACAAAATCAACGTTTTCCAAAAAAATGTTGTTATGTAACTAACATTCTCTTGCGGCACCCTAGTTGAAAAACGCTGCTGTGGAATTACAAAATCATTGAGATGAATGTACCAGAGAGCGGATATATATTTTCTTTTAATATGGCACCGTGCATACCATATATTTAACTTGACTGCAATTTTTATTTCAAAATAAATTACAGTACAAGAAAACATATTTTAGTTCACCATGACAACAGAAATATATATATATATATATATATATATTTATACATTACATTACATCTATCAACATGAAGAAAACCTTAATTTTGGAATAGATCATGGATGAGGGCCCATTATACATACAAAGACAAATATACGATCAGCTGATTAGAAAAGTTACAGAGGATGCATAAATAATGAAATCTTACATCCTAATTTCTTTGTTGTGCCATTTTGGGGGAGACTGGCTGTAACGCGTACTCATCTGCGCGCATTGTATTGTTAAATTTCTAAGAAATGTAAATTCCGTACTTTGATTTGATACATGCGTCTTCTGGCAATTTACTTTGATTCAATACATGTGGCATATTAAGTCAAACTTCACAAGGATTGAATGGAGGTAGTGGATGTTTCTAGCTTTCACCAATTAAAAATTAGAAAATTATGATTTGTTGAAGGTGCAAACACAAATATGCAACTCCGTGACGTGTCTTGTGAGCTCCCCGCCTATTTGCACTGTAGTACTAGAAAACTCTTCCTTAACAATTTTTTTCTCATACATTCACATAAAATATAATTAAATATGATAATTGCAAATATGTTTATACACAACCCCTGTACGAAACAAATCTATTCCGTCATAAATAAATTAAAATCCTCGGGGGTAATTGTCCCTTGGGGGGTAGTTGTCCTCGGGGGGTAATTGTCCTCGGGGGGTAGTTGTCCTCGGGGGGTAATTTTCCGGGGGGCAATTTTCCGGGGGGTAATTGTCCTCGGGGGGTAATTGTCCTCGGGGGGTAGTTGTCCTCGGGGGTGGTGGGGGGGTAATTGTCCTCGGGGGGTAGTTGTCCTCGGGGGGTAATTTTCCGGGGGCAATTTTCCGGGGGGTAATTGTCCTCGGGGGGTAATTGTCCTCGGGGGGTAGTTGTCCTCGGGGTGGTGGGGGGTAATTGTCCTCAGGGGTAATTGTCCTCGGGGGGGTAGTTGTCCTCGGGGGGTAATTGTCCTCGGGGGGTAGTTGTCCTCGGGGGGTAATTCTCCGGGGGGGGGCAATTTTCCGTGGGGTAATTGTCCTCGGGGGGTAATTGTCCTCGGGGGGTAGTTGTCCTCGGGGGGGTGGGGGTAATTGTCCTCAGGGGTAATTGTCCTCGGGGGGTAGTTGTCCTCGGGGGGTCATTGTCCTCGGGGGGTAGTTGTCCTCGGGGGGTAATTCTCCGGGGGTAATTTTCCCGGGGGGTAATTGTCCTTGGGGGGTAATTGTCCCTCGGGGGGTAATTCTCCGGGGGGGGTAATTTTCCAGGGGGTAATTGTCCGTGGGGGGGTAGTTTTCCGGGGGGTAATTTTCCGGGGGTGATTGCCCAGGGGGTAATTGTCCTGATACGGAATATGCAAGATATCAGTAGAAGTTAATAAAGGGATCCAGTAACTTTATCTCAGATTCTGAAACAAAATCCTGGATTTAGCTCATGCTTCAATGATAATTATAAACCTTTAGGTCAGTCAGGAACCCCATGACTTTTACAAGCCGATCGCCTGTCTGATTATCAAGATATATATGATTGGAATTACAAATTTGAAAGCCGTTTGCTAAACGGTTTTTATAACACTACAGTCTATTGGGGAAAACGAGTATGGTAAAACCGGTCACTCAAAGATTTTTACTTTTTTGAGGCACTTCTTGATCATTTTGAAGCGCAATTTTTTTAGGGCTTCAATATTACACCATATCACAGACACTGATAACACGTAGGGCCGTGCATCTTAGATTTAACATTGTTAATCGATGCCTTTAACAATCCTATTTTGTCCATAATCCTATTGTAGAGATGTCAATTGCCTTTCTCTTATAAATATGTGGAGAGCTTATTTCTTGATTCCAAGATATAATTTTCCTCTTTGTTGTTGTTCCTCTTTTAGAAAAGTTCTATCACATTTGATTCAGATTGAGAGAAAAAAGAAGCCTTTAAATTGTCTGAAGGTAGTATAAGAACTTCACAAGTGTTGGTTAAATACATTTATTGACAAAATTTTGCATCTTTCATCATACATGTAGACAGTGAAGCTTGGGTCTGTAACTGTTTAGATAACTGTGATAGAACAGTTTTCTCAAATATTGTTCTACATGTATTTAAAAAAGTTTCCTTTGACAAGTTTTCATCGAGAAACATTTTTCATAGAAACAAGATAAAATGATGGAGATGGTTCCTGTATGACATCTCCAAACATCACCTTCATTCTGTTCCTTCTCTATATCAGGATATCAACCCGGGGGATGGGAGCCCACGCCAGTAGCTACAGCAGGTACGCCCAGAACTCGACCCCGCCCCCTGGTAGGGCGGGAAGTGCAGAGAGTAGGCGTGGTTCCTTCACCAATTCACCCATCACGGGCAGTCCTGTACAAGGTAAAGATGATGATCTTGATCTTTTGGAGCCCCAAGAGTTGACCACAAAAAATGTGTTTTTAGGAAAAAAACATACAGAGGTTTTAGTATATTTATATTTAATATATATTTGCTTAAATGTAGTGATTTGAGAAATAAATAATTCTTCAAAGAAAAGGGGCAGATACCTTTTAGAAAGGTGACTTCATATAATACATAAATACAATGAGACAGAGTACAAACAAAAGTAGAAGAAGAAACAATACAAAGATTAAAAAGTGCGAAGGAGAGTGAAAATCCACATCTGAATTGTTTGATCAATAAAACTTATGAAGTTGATGAGATGTTAAACATTCATGTTTTGATAAAACTGTGTGCAAATCAGAATGATAATTTAATAGTGAACCTTTTTAAGTAACATTTTAACACTCTTGTGACAGGGTTTTCTGTAGGTGAGCAGAATCGAAGGAACTCGTTGGACAACCCCAGAAGAGGCGTCACAAACGGCAATCAACACAATACTTCCAAAGTGAGCAGTAGCCCGCCCCCTTTCGGCCACATCGGTGCCTTCTCTACGTACAATAGCCATCTTCAGACGCAGTCCAGGAACGGCCATCTTAAAGTCTCGCCAAACAGTACTCCGATCACAAATAAAAGGTAAGTTGGGTTCGGTTCCGCAGCTCTGTACGAGGAGATCACTTATTTGGAGCTATGCTTGATGATGCACATGGAAAGATAGGAATGCCAGTTTCTACATGTAGATTGCCCATTTTGAAACTTACTCAGAAATTATTGATATGTTTTCTGTCAGTATGACACACAAATCTTATGCCTCTTATATTCTCCCAGAAATCTTATCTAGGATTGCACCAACTACTAAAATATTCCTTTGTCTGAATCATGTGAACATGATTTTCAAAAGCTACTCATGTATATGTGGACTACATGAACATGTCCATAACTGGTCTATTCATTTAAAGGGAGTGTAGACTGATGAGACTATGTGTCTTTCCCTTGGCCTGACTGGGGCCAATCGGGTATAATACGACTATGGACAACGCGACCGCAGCAATCATGTGCGTGCAACATACGCGAAACTGAAGCGTGAGAACAAATTCGGTCTGTTTCGTGAACGCTGACCATGTAGAAATTAAATCGCTGACTACTGTTAATCAAGTATATTCGTTTACGTGCAGTTGTCCAAAAGAAGACGTAGACGGCATTAACCAGTATGTGCCAAGCTACATTCCCTTTATTTATTATCCTTTTATATTTTCAGACATTATAACTTCTGATCCAGCAATAGATCATAAAGTGGCATTTTTCTAACGGGATTTTGTCAAAAATTGATAATTTTTCTTTTCTCCTGTAATCTATTTCAGACTAGACAATCAGGTTAAATCAAACACGGCGCCAACGTCCAACGGCCAGCAACAGCAGCAGAACTCCGCCCACAATCCCTCAGGCAACTATGTCATCGACTACAAGCCCCCTCAGAAGGTCATGCACTCTTCCTGGAATGTGATGGGGCTTCCCCCCAGCGGCCAGACCAGGGGAAGCCCCAGCAGCAATCAGAACAATACCCCCTACAAGGGGGGAAGCCCCGCCTACCAGCAGAGCCCCGCACAAGGTCAGGGTCAGCAGGGAAGCCCCGCCTCCAAGCAGAGTCCGGGGTACAGGAACCAGCACTGGAGCTCCAATGGGATATTTTGACGAAGGCTTGGTGGTGTTGCTGTGGTTTAATAGCAGAGTAACAAATTTGTCGCAAACATATTACAGACATGTAGCAACTGTGTTACAAGTGTGTTCCAAGCAGGCTACGATAGGTTTTGCCAGTGTGTAACAAGCGTTTAGCTGTCGTGCTACAAATGTATACCAAACATGTCACAAACATGTATCACTTGTGTTACAAGCATGTACTAACATGTCACAAATGCGTTACAGATGCATGTGACAGCTTGTAACACCATGTAATGCCTTTGTTCTGTCTGTTTTGTTCATGTGCAGCACGTGTAAAAACATGTGTATTAACCATGTTACCAATTTGTATCAACTGGCTACAAACACGTGGTATATGTGTAGCAATCAGGTAACAATATATAACAAACAGATCGAAGAGGTGTAACGACTGTGTTACAAATCTTTATTAAGCAGGTTACAAACATGCTACAAATGTTTAACAAATGTGTAACAATCGTGTCACAATGTGTAATATGCATATTACGAATGTGTAACATACATGTTGCAAATGCGTACCAAGAAAGTTTAATACAACATGTAGAGAACATGTGACAGATTTGTGGCAATTGTGTTACTAATGTGTGCCACCAAGCAGATGACAAATCCATAACAACTATGAAGCTAATGTTATTTGCTTTTATACGGTACACAGAACACTTTCCTTGTAAGTCTACCTTTGTAGAATGCACTTAAAATGTACAGGCAGTGTTGATATCTCTAATGTATATGTCCGTTAGTAAGCGTACTGAAACTTCAAATAATTATATTTTTAGCACAAATTCTCAACATTCAAAACGCCATTCCTGACAAAAATGCTTACATTTTGACATTTTTTTTCACTTAAGAGGGGGGGGGGGGGGGGGGGATTACAAATACATGTTGGTTGAGATTGACAAAATGTGAAATATGATGCATATATTTTTGCCCTCTAATGGGAACAAAGAAATCTGTTGCACCTTGTATTCTATGTCTGTTGATATCTGATATGGGAAAACAAACAATTTATTAGCTTTGACTGTGCATACACATTAATTGTATAAACAGCTGTGATGACTGATAAATCTTCTGCAAAACTGTCTTGATGAGAACAAATATATAGCAATGCTTGTGTGTGATATTCTTGCGAGATCTATTTTGCTAAAATCAGCTTGCATTTCTTATTCCAAAGTAGCTAATGTCAAGTTCTTCATGTGTTCTCTGAACTGCCATCTGCAGATACATACAAGTCTTCTTTTGTAATCTAGTTTTGTATTTAAAAATGCATACTTTTAAATGTACATATACATGTATTATATGAATATTTGTATTTTTCATGTATTTGGCGACTGTAGTACAAATTGCTAAATGTTGTGTCCATATGTGAAACGTATGTTATGTTCTAGCCTTCATATTTCAAATTCAAGCGAAAATGTATATGTATACAGTAGGTTTGCAGTTGCACCATGTGTGAGAGAGAGAGAGAGGTTTGAGGAGTCCTGAAAAGGACTCTGACTCTGTAATCTTTCTTGGAGGAGTGTAGTCCTGAAAAGGACTGTTTGTTATCTTTCTTAGCATATAGTTCTCAGGAGAACTATAGCGCTTGGAGAGGATGAGTGGCTCGACGTTTCGAACAGGTTGACTATCCGTCGTCAGGAGTGGAGAATAGCTGGCGTGCGTGACACTTACAAGCAGCATCTAATGTATATGTAGTTTACTTGTCTGTTTCATCTATTCAATGTATAATCCTGTGTTACAAGGTTTGCAATCAACTTCAAAATGGTAACGGCCAATCAAGATCATCGTTGGATGCACATGTTGTTAAGAAGGCTGACTATTAACCAATCAGAATCATTATTTACCGATTTGCAATTAATAGCAAACCTTTGTTTGCCTAACACATGCTCTAACGACAATTGCTCCATGGTAGATTTCATACACATTCCTAACTTCAACCCTTGACCCCGGCCCCCCCCCCCCCCACTCAGGTTTCGAAATGACCACATGCGTTTTGCCAAAATGTCCTTTTCGTAACAAAAGAAAAAGCTCGACCCGTATTGACTTTACATTCCGGACTTTTGCTGAAAAGGGGGGTTGCTATAAAAGGCTTGTATACAAAAGAAAAAGGTCGAGCCGTATTGACTTTACACACCGGACTTTTGCTGAAAAGGGGGGGTCGGTTCGAACACGCATATGCGTACCCTAAATAACACTGAGTGGGGGGGCCGGGCCCTTGACCCAACACTATACCTAAACCTAAACCAAACTTAAAGGGAATGTCCACCCTGCTTTCAAGTTGGTTTTGATAAAAGAAGAAAAATGAGAAAAACACGTCATTGAAAGTTTGAGCAAAATTGATTAAAAATAAGAGAGTTGTGAATTGTTGAAGGTAAGGCCAATTAAACGCAAATTGGCAGCTATGTTATTAAAACCAACTTAATATCAGAGTGGACTTCCCCTTTAACTCAATTGCTCCTTATCCTTACCATCATGTCTCAGACAAAATAAATCTTGGAGCAAAAGTTGGATCACCATATCTTCTATCGCTAGTGCTCATAGATTTCAGGGAAATAAACGTTACTAACCTTACCTCTACATCTCGTCTTCTCCATTTCAAGTATTTAGTAGGTTTGTTTAGGATTAGCAAATAGAAAAAACTACCGATGAAAAGCTAGTAATGATTGCTTTGGATGATAATTGTTGTAGGATGGAGGATAAATCTTGCTATACATATTTATGCTCAATTGTGATGGAATCATTACAAATTCTGTATTTTGTGAAAAAATGAAATGTATTACTTATAAAAAATGAAAGAATGGTCTCCAAATCCTAGAAACCTGAAGTTGTCTTTAGAATTACAGATTTCTCAAAAATATGTTGTCTTTTCAGTACCTTTTGCGATGGTAAACTGCTCAGTATTTGAAATAGGGGTACCTATGTTTTTTCTGCTTGAGGTCACAGATATTGATTAAAAAAAAGATTTAAAAAAAAGAAAAACAGAAAAGCAGGGTTTATTAAGGCCAAGGTTACATATTGTATCAATAGTATTCGTTTTTTTTTTTGTTTTTTTTCCACGAAAGAACTGTCTTATTTCATATACCCTAATAGAAATTAAATCAGAATATATCTATTGTCAATACGTCAACAGTCTGTGTTTGTATGCCATTTAGTGGAAAGACATTTAAAGATACAGAATTTCAAATAAATATTGAGGGAAGACTGTGCTGCCTTTCTGTAATATTCTGAAAGAAATATGATAAACATGTCTCTTTATATATTCTATATCTCTAGAAATCTGCCAAATTATTCAGGAAGATAATTTTTTTTATGAAGTTCTGCTGATGACAGAATAGGTATTCTTCTCAAAGTATTAGCATTTCTAGAGGATAAAAATCTTGAAGTTTTCTGCACTTTCATATACATTCATACATTTTATCAGTATTTCCTCGGGACCTGACTCATGAAAAACATTTGTATCCAATCGATATATTTTAAAAAGTATCATCAGGTTTCATAACAAGATGTGTCAACACTTTGAAAACTGCCATGAATTTTATCTAACAAAGGCCCATATACAAAACATTGCAATGTAAGAAGTGATTAGGAAGGATTAAGAGTTTTTCATCAAAATCTAGTAGATTGTGATACATGTACATGTATGTGATCCTAGATACATTTATATAATTTGATTTGTAGATATTTTATATACATCTGTACTTGTATACATTGTTGAAACTATTTGGTAAAATTATTGACTGAACTAATTAAAAAAAAATTACATGTAGTATGTATATTTGTGTCAATAATAACATATGACAATGCTGATTTTCCTTGAGATGACTTCTTGAATTTTTTCTTCAAGCATTCTCTCTTAAATTCTTTTCTAATATGTTTTTTTATTTTCACAGTAATTAGTTTGTATGCAACCGTTTCTGACAACAGAGAGTTTTTAAATAGGAAGAAAACAAAATGTTGTTGTTGAAAGAACATTTTTTTTTTCTTCATTCATTAATTATGTACAGTTTGGCAATGGGCTTATGGCTGCTTATTAATTTCTTTTTATCCAAATCTATTTCAGTTGGATGTAATGATCAAAAAAATATGTTGACTTTGTTTTGTTTAATATATTTTCAGAGGTTTTGTTCAGTTTTATAATAATAATAATAACAATAATTAGAAAGGCCACTTATTTAGCGTTCATATCCGTCACGTAGTGATGCTCATGGCGCTTAGACATTAATAGCCTATTTCCTAGTGGTGTATAAGCAGTGTGCTGGTAGTTAAAAACCCTATTTTCCTTTTCATACAAATGTCTCATAGTTTATTTAATATATGATATGTGAATCTAATAAATATATACATGTATAAATAGTTGCTGGCATAGCAAACAGATATGTCAGAGATAGTATTTCCTCGAACTGTACATAAATAGCATATGGATGTGCAATATGTTTTGAGTGCTTTTATAGGTTTTGTTGTTATTATTGCAAATGTTTAAAAAAAATAGAGTTTATATATTTTTTATGAACTGTAATTCCATGGCTGCCAACGCTGGTATGCATAGTACAATTTTGTTTTTATTTGATCACATCTAGATCATTCATTACAAAGAGAAGGCAGAGTTTTAGAAAATATATTTTGACTGCTTTTAATATAAGTTTTGTTCTTATTGCAAATGTTAATATAATATAGTTGATATATATCTTATGATCTGTAATTCTATGACTGCCAACCCTGGTATGCATGCATTGTAATACAATTTTGTTTTTATATGATCACATTTATAATATATATAATTTATTATAAAACAGAAGGTTAAGTTTTGGAAAATATGTTTTACAAATATTTGTGAGCTTTCTAATTCTTTGTGTATGTTAGTATTAAAGGGAGAATATCCAGTTGAAATGTCCCCCGACAAGGGTTGCTCTTCAAACTCCATCATATTTGAAATAGGACGTGAAAGAGCTGAAAAGTTTAAAGCAACTTTCATGCCACTTGTGCGTGTGTAGTCCCATATACCCGTTTCTATGTGCAGTGCATGCGATTTTTCAGCACAATTGAATACATTTCTATTTATTTTGATCGAACAAAACCTTACAGGATACAAATTAAGTCTTTTGTACTACATAAACAATCTTTGCTCATTGGCCATTTTTTGTAATGTAGGAAAATTTAATGCATACGTCTTTGTAAAGTGCCTCAATATAAATATTTAATTCAATTGTAATTGTATTTCAATTAATAGTCGGAATTAAAAAAGAATATAGTGTATTACCTTTTGTTAGGTAGGGCAAGCCATAATGTTTTTCCTACCTTGCAACAACTTATGTATGCAATTTTTTGAATTCTGATTATTGAAATAAAATTGTTTATAATAGGTGAATGAACTAATTTGTAATGAAGCAATTGACAAAGATTGATGCATTTATTTGTATCACATTACACAAAATGGTTTATTGCATCAAGTCAGGACCAAAATGTAATCACATTACCAGTACTCAAATTTATTTGTATTTATTTCTTTTAATTATTATTATTATTTGGATTATTAATAAGAAAGTGAATATTATCATGAGTGTTCTTATTTTTTTCCTTATTTTTATACACTACCTTATTTATATCAGACAGCTCTGAAGTAATAAGCTGAAAACATTTTTAAAAACGCATCTTAAAATCAAGGTAGAATATAAGCCATGCTTATGATATCTGTGGGGGTAGAGGGGAATATAAAGAACACAATCTATACATTAATTTTCTATTTTACTGGAAACTGGAATATTTTTAAGGTATTTAACATGATATCCAACCATTGATTTGTAAATTCAATTTTGCTTTGACCAAATTGTGTGTGCAGGATTTTGCTTTCAAATTAAAGATTTTGGTTTTCTTTTTTAGAAAGAAGAAATGAATGATCACATCTGTCCTTTATTTGGTATTGAATTTTACTGCTCAGTAAAGTAAGGAAGGACAGTGGAAATGGAGAGAGAGAGAGAGAGAGAGAGAGAGAGAGAGAGAGAGAGAAAGAGAGAGAGAGAGAGAGAGAGAGTGAGAAGGGAGAGAGAGAGAGAGGGTGGATAGTGAGGAAGAAGAGAGGGAGAGGGAGAGAGAGAGAGAGAGGAAGGAGAGAGATAGAAAGAGAGAGGGGGAAGGGGGAGAGAACTAGAGAATACAAAAAAGTGGGGCGACGGGTAAAGGGTGTAGGAGCAAAGATAAAAGTAATAATAATAATAAGAAGAAGAAGAAAGATAACAAGAGAAGCACAACCACAACATCAAGAAAAAGAGGAGGAAGAAGAAACAAAAAAGAAGAAAAAGGAAAAAAAACTGAAAAGCGCACTTACAGCTAGCTTTCCATAGAATTTAAAGAGCATCGAATATTCAATATTAGCTTTCCATGAAACTTGATTGACACGGTGACAAAAATGGCATCATCCGGAGCTCATTTAGGTCTCTCGACCTCTAAATTACTGCTGATTTTCACGCTTTCTATTGGAGTGAAAGCCGTACTGTATGACCCGACTGGCGATGTTTTTGTCCTAGATGATTCAAATTTCGCAAATAATGTTTTCAACTCGGACAAAATCTGGTTTGTCGAGTTTTTCTCGAGCTGGTGCGGGCACTGTATCAATTTTGCTCCTACGTGGAAGTCTTTCGCGAAGGATTTGCAGGGTGAGTAACACATCCGTGCCGGAGCTGCCGGGGCCGTGGGCGGGCGCGGGTCCGACGCCTAAAGTTCTGCATCGCAGGTTTTGCTAAGTACTGCATTTCTGCTCTAGGAAAGATTTCCTTTTGCGACAGCCACCCTATCCAATCTAACCCTAACCATATCCCTATCCCTAACCATATTGTATTAGTTTTATATATCATATTATTATTAGAGTCACCATCTAGATCTATCATTCTAAGCTGTAGTGTTGGCTACGCATATATGTTTTTCCAATTTGGGTGGCTGTCGCAAAAGGAAATATATCTTGCCCTGCTAGGCAAATTCATGCAAAAAAATATATTCAAAAAATTGACTTGAAAACACATCACGCAATTAGTCTGAACCGAGTCGGGAGCAAATTTGAAGAAATTATGTTTTTAAATGTTGTAAAACCAAAGATATAAGAAGAAAACTGACCAAGTATCTGTACTAAAAATCGTACATATAAAATTGGTCGTAGACATTCGACAGCTGAATATGACGCGCACGGTTGCATTACGTGCGTTCTCGAATCCAAAATCGTACCTCACACACACACTCTCGCCATACCGCGAATGGTCCGTCGTGGGGAGCTAGCCGGCTGAGAGTTTGCAGCGATACCAACGCAGCTTCGGAGCTCCGCAGCGCGCCATTTTAGCGGGACTCTGAATGGTTTGCGATGGGAAGGCAGCGGCCTAGCTTTTTGCCCAAACAACGCTAGATCGGCTGATGGCAAAATGAAAATAACTACGATCGAGAACATCGTCGGTTACTTAACTTTTCAGTTAGATAATTCTGAATTCTAATTGAGACTATATAATAAATTAAATCGACAAAGAAACCTCGGTAGAACTCTTATAACTATACAAAAGCTTGTTTATTTCTTCATTTGACATTTTGTTTTCGACCATTTTTTCGTGCGCGAGTCAATGTAAACTATGTATTACCAAACTTTCAACACGCAAGGAACGGGGAACACTCGCGGGCCTCGTAACAAATTTGTTGCAAACAAAAAATTTCAAGGGTGATTTTGAAGCAGTGAAGAACATTGGCGCTGCAATGCGCAGAAATATACTTGAAAGAAACTTAAAAAATAATACCTGAATTTTCGGAAAATCGTATTTGTATTAGTGTACCTAGATGTGACTTGTTTATAAATCAGATTTTATGAAGATTTGTCGGGAAAAAATGTCAATTTTTTCCGTTTGGTGGTCATTTCTAGGCTAATATTTTAAAAGTTGCATCAGTAATGGGCCCGATGTTTCTCTTATCGTACTCGCATGTTATTTCTACATAGATTAAACATAGGATGGTTAAGGGTAAGACCAGATAACATTATAAAAAAGATATATCCTTCCACCCTCCAATATCCAAGTTTTGGGCTGATTATTGCCGACCCACCGCAGCAAGGCCATTCAGATTTTCCTACGCGCGCAAAGCGCCCTCTAGTGCCCCATGAATGTGCCTAGCCCTGCTAGCTGTCAATTCAATTGGGGGAACAAAGTTTTTCATTTGATGGTGCGGCTTTCTGGAATACTTTACCTAATTTTTTTAAAAATGCACCATCAAATTCTTCATTTACTCTTTTGTTTTGGCGCTATAATAATTTAAATCATTGAACTGGTCCATTGTGTTGTGTTTGTTTCTTTTCTTTTGTTCGAAAATGTTGTAACTTAATTCACTTTGTTTCGATTTGGATTGTTTGTTTTTCAATATGTTTGTTAATTTTGTATTTATGTTGTAGGGCCTCCACGGAAAACAGTATTGAACTACTGATGGAGCCACCCTACTAAAAAAAGACTAATAAATAAATAAATTCAGATCAGAAGATATTGTTAGTTTGACTGTAAATGTGACTTTTTAATGCGTCTATTACCCTGATACTGCAGACTAGACCCTCGATTACAAAAAGATGGAAAAAAAATGACAGATGTAAATAGGTCTAGTTGTGTTTTAATCACATCATTCACAATCACATGAATCTCATGTTAAACTTAGTCTGGAGATCTATTTGAAAATTCAAACTTTCAACAAAACGAAAGTTTTAAATGCGAAATTAATATTTCTCAGTGCAGTCAGTGCAGAGCTGTAAATTTTCTAGTGATTGTTGGTGTAAAGAATTTGAACTTCATTCATGCAAGTTTTTACTTTTAAGCATTTTAAAACTAAAATGTAAATTATGAAAAACCTGACTGATTTTCATAGTTAATACTGTTGATGTACGAAATTGGACAGATAATTTTCCGCACATGTAACTTTCTTCAACTTATTCCCAAGGCTTGATGAATTCTTGTTTAATAGTCAGGACATTGAAGAAACGTTTAAATTGAAGTGAAAATAAAGGAAGTTGCAATCGATGACGATGCCGATAAGCAATAAGGCCATTTTAAAAAATATACATGTTTAGCGTCCCCGCCCGCATCCTTTTTGGGGGCCGCCTCCTATTTTATTTTATTTGTTTTTTTTGAAATTATTTTTTTTTGAAATTTTTTTGAATTTTTTTTTTTTGAAAGAAAAAAAACATGAAAAACTGCTAAAATGGCTCTATTTCTGATTAAAAAAAAAAAAAAAATGGCCCCGACTGTCAGGGAAAATGTATCGAGCGGCCATTTTGAGCGGCCATTTTGAAATAAAAAATAAAAAATAAAAAGGGCCCCCTCCTTCCTATTTTTCGAAAAAACAGGACGCTAAACATGTTTTTTTTTTTATTTGGCCTAAATCTATTAGTTTCAACTTTTCAAGTACATGTAGGTCTATACAGACACAGCTAGTACAACATTATAATTTTATATATTCAATGTTTTTGCTGAAATCGCTCTGAATTCTAATAATATATAATTACATAATATAAATATGAAGATCACTAATCAATGATGGGTTTAGTTGCAGACAGTTTTTTAGCTGCATAAAACTCTCTTTTAAACAAGATGTTGGCATATACTTTCTCAAAGTGAAATGCAAATTATAAAGACTAAATTGATGTTTAAAACAAACAAAAAATCGAAGAATTATGCATCCCTGAATTTTGCATCCCTGAATTTTGCATATAGTGTGTGTCTTTTGAGATGACACATTCTTCTCAGAGAACCATAAGCGTTGTTGACACTGTTATCATGGAAATTGTATATTGATGTGTTGACAGAGACAATGCAGACAAGAACAGTATAAAATATGTACTCCAACTTTAATTTTTTCTTTAATTATTGGCAATCATTTTTGTACCCATATATGCTTCTCTCCTGGGACTCTAGCTCTATGAGACAGGATTTCTCTTTATTAAATGTCAACTGTCAAATAGGTCCCGGAATCAACTCCCGACAGACCCCCCATATTATCATGACAAGGTAATTTTACATTATTTAATTAAACCCTCCTGCACTTCACAACACACAAAAATCAGCAACAGAAAACCACAGTCAAAATCACAGGTAAAACATGGTTGTTTGTTGTTATGCTATTGCTATTATTTACAGATCCATGTATATACATTGTATAATCTCTCTTTTAAAATTCAGATTGGAGACATGTTGTCAACGTAGCTGCTATAGACTGCTCAAATAAGAAAAATACTGAAGTATGCAGGAAACATGATGTTCATGGATATCCTTCACTGAAGGTAAGACTTTTAAAAGACCTTTTAAAAAACAAAAATACAAAACAAACATGCACCTCAAGTTTAATAATGCATTGATATTTCTCTTGTTACTGAGTTATCATTGGAAAGTTTGTTTATTCCCAATTACAAGGATGACTCATTTGTAATGATTGTGTAATCGTGGAATGCAAAATACATTGTTCTGGGCAATATATATTATGTTTATTGGAGTGGAAATATTAGAAACTTGCAACGATCAGTACGAAACTCAGCGCAATGGTATTTTCATAACAATGGGTGAATTACTTTTAAAACATGTTTTATCTTCTAAACGAAAGATACATGTAGTTCATGAATGACCACCCCATCATCATTCTAAACACGTTTCATCCTCCAGAGAATAGGTGAATGCACCATTGGCATTCAAGCCATGACCTTTTTCAACATCATACAAACACAGTCCACCTACCAAACAAATGAAGAATTCACTGTTCACAATAACAAATCATTTGACTTTTCAATTGTGATTTGGTCCCATATTGAGATTAATTGAAAATTCCATGAGTACTTAATCATCACAAATGCCATCCTATTTAAGAGGGAATGAACAAGTTTTTTGAATGATACCAAATAAGATTACGATAGTACATTAAAACGAGAGATGGCACCACTCTAACTTGAATTGCAGAACTTTTTAAAGGAGTTTACGTATGTTAAAAGTTAAGTACTTTTATGTACAACTAACATTCACATTCATTTGATAATCATAGATTTTCATACAAGGCCATTGTGGAAAGCAGTTTTGTGACCGGCAACGCTACCCTGTAAAAATAAAACTGAATAAATAAATAAATTTAAAATATTTAATGCTGCTATCACTTGATTGCCCTGGACAACAGTGTAGCAAGGCCATGGCCACAATTGATGGTTCCCCCACCCCACCCACTTTGAAAGGGTGCAAACAGGAAAGAAAATACAGTCAACTTGGCATAAGTCAAATTTGTTGTGACAGTAAAGAATGCTTTAATTTACACGATTTTTTAATCGTATGGAAGTCAAGTACAGTTAACCTTGATTTATAAGTCAAATCTTGTAATGAGCTTTATATATTAGTTTTCAACCCTCTAAATTTGTACTATATACATGTACATGTATATTATGTACAAATATTGCAACATACAGTGTACAACATGTTATTATTATTTATTTTTAAAACTTAATTTCATTGATGTTTTTTCTTTCTGTCATCCTGTCCTCAGTGCTTTTTTCCATTCACAAAACCGGAGAACATGACAGGTGTCAAACTACACAGAGGTAAGTTCCAGATGTTCATTATGCAATTTATCTCTTCTGCCAATTATTTTGAGTTTGGGAACATCAACTTGTAACCAATCTACCTGTACACATGTAGTAACTCAGCTTCAAACTTATCTTTTAGTCTACTTTAATTGATATACTGTACATCATGTACAGTATAGCAATTAAAGTACATTAACATGTATCTAAGTTTAATTTTACCTGCATGTACAGTTTCTAGCTCTTCTTTGTATTGTGCTAGGGACCTTTATATCTTACATGTATATGGTTTACAAATTACGATTTCTATCAGTCTTTATTGGCTAAGGTCTACAATGTACTATGTCATTCTTGCAATAAACATGTAAAGTATTAATTCTCAAAGTTTTTTTGTCAAAACAAATGGCAATGAAACTTGTTTATCACTTCTAAATATACACAGTACATGTTCAGTTTATATATCTTTTTATTGTATTATAAATGTACTTTTATGCCATATACTTTTTACTCTGTAAACTGAATAACTTCAGCTCTTAGCTGGTGTTCAATGATATTTATATCAAGAAACCAATACAATACAATACAATACAACTCCATTAAGTACCGGTATCCAAATGTTGACTCCTGTTTTATAGGAATTAGAGTCATGGTTTATGCGAAGGTTATCTTGAAACTGCATGGTATATTGCAGTCTCAAGGTTAGGAGCTATAGTCATAAAACTAACAGTGACTCAAAAGATAGTCAATATTTGTTTTACATACCCATCCCTTGTATCAATTTTTATTTAAAAAAGGTAATTTATAGTGGAGAAAAATATGCCTATCAAAATGTAATGGTAGAGAAGTTACATGTCTAAAAGTATCACTGCATGTATTCATTGCTAACTTCACCATTGCATCCTTGCATTGTACTCGCAAGTAGAAATATGCACAGTCAATATTTTTCACTATAGTGCCCAGCAGTCGATAGTGAATTTTGTGCCTTCAGTTGTGACCAATCAGAGACCTAGAATCTTGATGTTTGTAAATTAAACTATAGACAGGGTTAAACACTATTTTTTTTTGGAAGGGGGTCAGGATTTAACTTTAAC
Source organism: Strongylocentrotus droebachiensis (assembly GCA_035222895.1). Lineage (NCBI taxonomy): Eukaryota > Metazoa > Echinodermata > Echinoidea > Camarodonta > Strongylocentrotidae > Strongylocentrotus > Strongylocentrotus droebachiensis. The sequence continues at coordinate 77,517 of JAVYIG010007714.1, read as the reverse complement.
TGTGTGCATGAACTCTATGCAAGAACTTCAAAATGTTGGGGTCCAGACTTAGATTGTGGGCGCCCAAGTGTTCCAGGTGCCCTGCTATAAGAATGTGGGATGCAACATAAAAACTGCTTTTCTGTTCGCGAGAGCTTTTTTCAGGATTTAGTGTGGTTAAAGTGCGATTTTCTCCTAGAGATATTTAAGTATTCTATTTTAGTTTTAGTTATACCTGTAATACCAGTGAGAGCTCTTTTCCAGTTTACCATATGGAGCTATTTTTTGAGATTACCATATGGAGCTATTATTCGAGTTTACCATATATGGAGCTATATTTCCAGTTTACCATATGGAGCTATTTTTGAACTTTCAGGAACAAAAATTAATCACCGCTCCTGTATATTATTTTAGCTGGTGGGGTGAAGTTGGAAAGGAAATAATACTTGTGAGATGTCTTTAGATGTAAATGTCCATTTACACATTATATGGTGCTGCCAAGATGCAACATGTTTGATATAGCTCTTTGCATTTGAATGTTACTTGTACTTGTAGAGCTTTTGAAGTACATTTTTATCAATTTATAAGCAACAAAATTTCTATGGGTGCATCCATATTCCCATAACATTAGCATATTTGGATATCATACGCCTCAACAGTGCAAAGGCAAAAGACAAACAAAAAACTATAATTCATTTAAAGACTTGCATCATTTAATTATCTATAAAGTTATTTTTTACAATGTGAAAGAGAGTATATTATATACTTATTTTTTGTATTCATTCTTAAATTTTCCTATTCTTTGCCTAAGGGATGGTATATTGTTGTTTTGAATAATTTTTATTATTTTATAACTATTTTAAAACAGAGAGTGAATTGGATAAAATGAAAAGAATTGAACAATATAAAATGCAATTCCAAGAATACTAATTTAATGTTCACAATTTGGCACTGAGTCATACAAAGCAAAGAGAGTGGAATTATGAAGTTACCACTAATTTTTGCCTTCAGATTTTAATCCCTATTTGGCTTTGAAAATCAAGGGATTAGTATCAACCCCCATGAGACCTTTGCATCTACCCTTCCCTGTTTATGGATTAGCACTAATCCATTCATTCATACATGTACATAGCGTTCTTTTCCTCTCTCTCTCTCTCTCTCTCTCTCTCTCAGTTTCTCTCTCTTTCTTGTTCTTTTCTCCTCTCTCTCTCTCTCTTTCTCTATTTTTCTCTTTCTCTATTTTTCTCTTTCTCTATCTCTTTCTATTTTTCTCTTTCTCTATCTCTTTCTCTTATTTTCTATCTCTCTCACTTTCTTTCATTTTTCTCTCTCTCCCTTTCCCTCTCTCTCTCTCTCTCTCTCTCTCTTGCTTTCTCTAATTTGTTTGGTCTCCTTGAGAGGTTTTTAGGGAGGAGTAGACATGTACTATTGTAATCAGTCTAGTTTGTTAAATTATGCATACCGGTAACCAAATTATGCATGACCAAATAATGCTGGCACTCACATTGTACAAGTTATAGCCGAAGTCAAATGATGTGGTTTTTTTCTTCAAATGCATAACACATATTGAAAATCAAAACAAACATCTGAATGTATAGGTAGTATTCAAGCTTAGATTGTACATTTACATCACATTGTGATATAATTATAAAATTATATTTTGTCTTTTTCTCCATGTAAAGTTGTATGTATTGTACATGGAAATGTATAGTGTGCTGCTTTTAATAAAGTTTATTATGTTCGGTAGAAATTATAGATACAGTATTGCTGTGTTTTTTTAGCCTTCAGGCTATTTTTGCCCTTTTATGATATCATTCTTCATACATATTTTGTCTGCAATCATTTGGATGTCTCCAAAATATGAGATTATTGTGTGTTTTTTAAGCAAAAAAATTAAAATGCTTATTTGTATTAAAGGTTCAGCCAAACAGATTTCATTTATTTACCAGATATCTTGGAGATGTATGTGAAATCACATGCAACATTTGCATATTCATTAAAAAAATGTGCACACACCCTTGTTTTTTTTCTTCAGAGGGGGTGGGATGTTCTTGTTGCTACTATGCTCCCAGCATTCCTTCCCCCATGTGTAAATATTATTATTGTTATAATCATTATGCGGTGCAATTGGCATCAGAGCAAGTGTAATCAAACTCTACAATTGATTTTCATTTTAAATGATTTTATCTGTCTTGTTATTGAAGGTGGAAGAGATGTGCGGGCTTTGAGGGAGTACGTGGCCGCTCAGATTGAGGAGGAAGCTATAAAACCCCATCGTCTCAAGCCCTGGCCAGATCTCCAACCAGCAGAGTACGTTTTTCTTGTTAGTCAGAGCCCTGGGCTGGTATTCAATTTAATACTTAAGTTTGAAATATGAGTATTTTACTTAGTTTTCGGCTTTGATAAAGTACTTAAGTAAGATAAAATAAGATAAAATAAGTTGGCTCGCAAAAGTAAATTGCTTAGATGTGATCTGAATATGACTAAGACGTTTTACTTATGGTAGCTAAGCAAAAAATTAAGTAAAAGTTTAACTTAAACAAAGTATGGACTTGAATACCGGCCCTGTATTAAACACAAAAACTTAGCAATTGATCGTACGATTGATATTTACGATTGATATTTACGATTGATTGCAGATAGTGATCAATACAATCAGCGCAAAAAGATCAATCATACAGTCAGGTGCAAGGCTTTGTGTAACGGGCATCGTTTCATGAAACCATCGTGACTATAAATTGGATGGCATTCCAATTGAAATGCATACATACACACCGATATATATATATATGTGTTTCAAATGGATGTCTGCAAACTTTTTCCAATGACTGTTCCTGTGATGCTTCCCAGTTGAACATGAAGCCCATTACAACTCAATAACTCAAGTGTATAATATAACTAGAGCGTATGGAAATATAGCTGTTATACCAACGTTCAAATGTTATCCAATAGAAAAGATGGCATCCCTATAAATGTACCTATCTTTCAGTCTCATTCAAACTGCGGCACTCTTCTTTTATTATGACATAAAGCATAATTATGCTTCACATCTCTGTATGTTTGTGACACAGAGTTCAGTGAATACGTGGCTGATATTTTTGTTGCGTCATATCTGAAAAAACCCTTTATAAAAAGAGATGGAGATAATCATCACATGAAATGCATTTCTTACATGTAGATACCCTCTGTACTAGATAGAGAACCAGGTATTAAAGGCATTGTTCAATAATGTTTCCAGTTTTATTGCCTGTGGTATGGTGTAATATTGAAGGCCTAAACAAATTGCCCTTCAAAATGATCATAAAGTGTTCAACAACAAAAAAATCTGTGAGTGACCGGTCTTACCATATTTATTTTCACCAATAGACTGTAGTGCTATAAAAAAAAACAGTAGGACAAGGGTTTTTGAAATTTCATGGGATTCATTTCTGGCCTAAAGGTTTATGATTATGATTGCAGCATGAGCTTGAATCCAAGATTTGAGTTACCTAAAAGCTTTGAACCAAGAATACCCTTCTTTCATCCTTGACAGAGCACCTTGGGTCGTAGACTTCTTCGCTCATCATCCTAATCATCAGTTTCTAGTGATCATCTTTCAAGGTACTGACAACTTCATGGGAAAAGAGGTAAGAAATCAGATCCTAAACTCTTCTAATTTGATTACTTGAGTTCTGACCGTTTTTATTCATGAGGAGTATACATGTGTGTGATGTAACATTAGTCAGTTGCGTGCTGTCTAGATACAAGATTGATACAAGTGTGCATATAGAAGTATACAAAATTCTATAGATTTCTGATGTAATGACAGGCACTCATGACCATTGTAAAATGTGTCAGCACCTTTAATATAAGAAGGTAAAATTGATATTCATTTTTGCACAAAAATATTACTTCCTGACCTAAAAATTAAGAAAACTCAAAATATTCAAAATAGTTAAAAAGTTATGGATGACTGAAATTGCCAATGCGGCGGGTAACATATGAAAATCATGACATTTAAAAAAAGCCCTTAATTTCCTAAAATAGCTCCTGTGAAAGCCTTTACGAAGGCATTTTTTTCCTGTTGATACCCATATAATCTTGCTTTCAATCATGCTTTGGACAAATTTTTGTAATATATTTTCTAGAAAAATTGCAATGGGACTTGCAATGTACCGTGTGAGTCAAAAAACAGTTTACACCTAGAAAATTGCTAATTATTTCAAAAATAATTTATGAACAGTAAATTATTATATATCTTATGAAAGAGTGTTTTATCCCAAATCATTTGGTATCATTTTTGTGTGGTATGTGTTCACGCTTGGATAAATATGAGGCATTCTTTGCGAGAGTGCAAAAATCGACTTGCGCCAAAGTGATGCCTACAGCATGTATAATGTTGGGATTAGCGGAGTGAGAGAATGAATTGAATGTATCAAATGAAATGCATTGCATATGCTTTTTGCAGAAGCAAAGTCACACACGCGCGCGCACTTAATGTTCGTTGATATTAAATATTCGATTTTTGATATGTGTGGCATGATTAATTTTCTTATGGATGTTATTTGGATCTGCAAAGACCGAATTAATACCCAAATCCCAAATGCTTTGTTCAAACATCACACAAGCAACTTTGGCGCAAATCGATTTTTGCACTCTCGCAAACGATGCCTCCTGTTTATCCAAGCGTGAACACATACCACACAAAATTAGCAATTTTCTAAGTGTAATTTTTTTTTTGACTCACACTGTATGTAGCCTACATGTTGGATAATCTCACATTAAGGTTGCATGAAGTTATCCCCTATAGATGTTGGAAACTTACCTATCTGTAAATCATAAATCTTTCTTTATTTCTTTGTAGATCATCTTGGATGTTTCAAACATTGAGAGGGTAGAGGCAAGATGGATGAGGAAAGCAGATAACCCTCTTATCGAGAAATGGGGTGTGGACTTGTTCCCCTCAGCATACATCCTAGACCGTTCAGGAGCCCCTACAAAGATCGTGGGGTAAGATTTATAGATGCCTTGGCTTGAGACTGGGTTGTACTGTAACTGTCGGAGGAGACAGGGGTATACATAGTAGTTTAAGATTAGGCATGAAATAGTGAAAAAATGCTAGGTTCTTGAAAGAATGTTTACCGGTAATGGACAGTAAGCTGGGAAATCTTTAAATTGGCAACTTGTAGTGTCCTGCATGTATTTGAATAGACTAGATGGCAATTTTCATTTTTATTTATGGAAGTTTAATTTATTTAGGTTCACTCAGGAAGTATTCTTTTCTGTTTGAAGAATGTAAAGAGTATGGAGAATGTATTGGTGCAAATTCTTGGAAGAAAACTACCGGTAGATCCTTCAGACCGTCATCGATTTGTGATCCTAATTTAGGTCAGAATACAAAAACAAAATAATGACAAAAAATATGGAAGAACCTTTCATCTTATATTTTATTAATCTTTGCTGGGTTTTTTAAGACCAGCATTTACAAACAAAGTTATCATTTGCCTACATGTACAGCGGATTAGAGGAGAAATTGTTAAGCTCAGATTTGCAATAATGATAAATAGCAGTGGTTAATTGGAGGATGTATGTACAGGTAACTAGACAGTTGACATTATTACATCAAAATAACCGAAAAGAAAAATGTATATGGAGTGTACTAAGAGATATTCAATACAAATTAGACAATGTGATGAGAGAGTTGTCAAGGAGCTTGCTGGTTTGGGGAAAGTGTTAACAATTTATTGCAATCATACTATGATGTTTTCTTCATTTGTTTTCTCTTCTGTGCGCTTTGTAGAACTGACAGGGCTAGCTTCAGTGCGGCCATTAAGAAACACATCAAAGACAATGCAAACAAGCAGCACCCAGTCGAACAAATCCCGGATGATACCATACGTTACCATGGCGATAAGATGCTGGAGAAGGAGCATCTGTTGGGACCGGGAGGCGTGGACGGGAAGGTCATCAAGAGTGAGGGAGACAACATCGAGAGTGACTTTGACGGAAGGGATGTGGACGAGGATGGAAATTTGGAGATGAAGAAGAAAGAGGAGGAGGAGGAGAAGAAGAAGAATGAGATGGGGCTCAGTCTGCTCTTGAGACCGGGTGATAAGGGATTCGTGGAGATGAATAAAGGAGGAAGAGGAGAGAATGATGGAGGGAACGCAGGAGAGGAGGAAGAAGGGCGAGGCGGAGTGGGAGGGGGACGGGAGAAGGAAGCGGAAGGGGTGGGGATACTCAGGGAGGAGGTGGGAGGTGCAGGGGTTGGGCTGGATGATGTGGGATTAGATGAAGGACTGGTAGAGGATGAAGGAAGGGTTGGGGAAGAAGGAGGAGGAGAAGGAGGAGGAGGAGAAGGAGAAGGAGAAGGAGAAGGAGGAGGAAAGCAGAAGATGATGTGGAATAAGGTGCTAGAGAAGAACAAAGAGAAAGCGTTGCAGAAGAAGACCAATGTCAGGATGAGCGATCAGAGGCCCAGTGAGTGGTGAGTAAAACACAAGATGTGTCTGCTTTGAAACATTTCTTTGTATTGATCATCTTTGAAATACAGTGTAGTCCCGAGAATATTTCCTGAGAGAAATTTGTTTCCTGCTACTCAGAATGTAAGAGAAAATCTCAAAAATTGGAGAGAATAAAATAAAAGTATTGATGTTGATTTCAATAGGAATGACACAAATTCTAGGCATACTGCTTCATGAATAATTCTGATTTCTAGATGTCATTGTATTATCAGTTGGGTGATGTTAAAGCCCCACTCTTCTACTTATAGCTACTTGCGCCCTCTATATAGCAAACAATGCTTTTTCTTATTTCAATTGAGAGCTGATTCGATGAGATAACCACCTGTCAGTGACCATGCATTAAAACACACTGTTGTCCCGAGACTATTTTCTGAGATGAATTTTTCTTTCTCTCAGAATGCAAGAAAAAGCTTACTTGAGAACTGGACAAAAACATGATGTACGTTTAAAAGTAACAGAAATATAAATATTTATGATTTCAATACAAATGATGCAAATTTTTGGCATACTGCTTAATGAATAGTTCTGAATTTCTAGATGTCATCATACGTCATCATCAGATGAGTGATTTCAAAGAAATTTGCTTCCTCTGTAATCTTGCTTCCATCACCGATTGGTGAGACATTTCAAGATGCATCATCAAAAGTTTGATAGATAACAAATGAACATGTATAATGTTTCTGAAGAAGATTTAAAACTAAGTTATTTAAAACCTTATGTATTGGGATGAAAGCTGTATTAAGTCTCTTAATAAAACAACGACCTGGTTTGTGAAGCTTACTGTAAATAGTGCAAAGAAAATTGGGTCAGGGGATATGTGGTTGGCCAATCATATGACTCTGTTCTTTTGGTGTGCTATTTATATATTTTTGGTATAGTGGCTTATTCATTTGACTCTCAAGCCAAGGGTTGAGGGTTCAAATCCCAGCCCTACAATAGCATCTTTCGGCAAGACATTAACCCACATATTCCACTCTCCACCCAGGTGTAAATGGGTACCTGGCAATTGCAGGGGTAATAACAATCCCAGGGCCTTCAGGAATAGCAGCATTGTTGCTAAAAATGAGGCTTCCCCGGGTAAACAAGACTCTTCTTGGTATCATTATTATTTGTATTATTATTACCCCAGTATAGTGGTCCACCTGCATACCCCCAATCAGTTATACTGGGAGGAGAGACCCAAGGGTTACAGTAATTCATTTGCGCTTTTCGCCTCCCAGGCACAGGTGATGCCAAATACTTGATAATAACAAGGAGCTACTAACACTTTAAAAATAATAATAATAATAATAATTTTGACTTTTTATTGAACTTAATTCCATTTCTGTTGTCATCCTAGGCCTAAAGTCTACATGCTGGATCTGGAGTCAGCCATCCAGTACTCACTCCGTCAGGAGGTGTCTCTTCGCAGTCACATAGAAGGGGAGGAACTCCAGGCTCTAACCAACTACGTGGGTGTCCTCAGCAAGGTCAGTGTCTCATGCAGCGTATGCTGTACCTGGGTATTGCACCATGGATGTACTCAAAGTGGACGTAAACTTGATGTGAAGTTGGACTTAACAAATTATGGAAAGCCGTTAGCTTCTTTGAAAATATTTTGTAAAAGTTATTGTAAAAGGCATTATAAATGTTGATTCAAATCATTCATATTTTCTTTTATCAAGGAGAGTTAATGTTCTTGATGTGGAATTTATGAAAAGTCTAAAATACTTGAATATTTGCTTTTGAATATATTTTATTTTAAGGCTACAAATGGCTCTCCATAATGTTTAAGTCCAACTTAGAGTTAAGTTTGACTTAGGATCTTTGTGAAACACCCCCCTGGGTATTGCACCATGGATGTACCCAAAGGGAAAGTAAACTTGATATGAAGTTGGAGTTAGTGGAAGCAGAAAGAAAAGTCTATCCCAAGTCATATCTAAACAAATAAATATTTTAGTCATTTTGTGTTTGAACGAAAGGGAAACTTCGTCACAATAATACAATTCAGCAAATTTGAAGTTTCCATATGAATAGTGATTACAACTTTCAAAATTTCAAAGCTCTCATATTTTTTGTCCAATTTCATTCAAGCTTTCTCCAGTCTGCTTCTCTGATTTTTGTTCTGCTTTCTACAGAGTTTTTTTCTTAAGATTGGATTTTCCTTTAAACAATCCTTGATTTCATTTCACAAATTTGCAAGACTCATGAATTGTATTGAAATTTGATCAAATCATCTTGGAATAATACCTCTTTTCTAATATTTGGATTCCAGTATTTTCCAGGGAGACCTGAGGTGATGTCCTTTTTGTCTACCACCCATCAATGGTTGCTTGAGAAGGAGGGCACCAGCATACCCATACAAGAATGGTTGACCCTCGTTGACCCCACCAAGGTAAGGTCCTATCACTCTAGCAGTTTCAGGGATGCCAGTTTTCAGGCAATTCAGGCCCTGGCAAGTTATTTTCAGACCATAGTTTAGGCTTTTTTGTGTACAAACTAGCTCATTCTAGGTGATTTTCAGGCCCTCTGATCAATTCTAACTGGCATCCCTGCAGTTTGCTACTCTAGGGATTGGGTGAGCATGGTGCTGGCTCAAAAAGCTACTTATCGGGGTTCAAAACCCACATGTATGCGTTGGTGCCAAACATTTCAGTTTTGGAGGAACAATTCATATTTTCTAATGTTTAGAAATAGTGTTATGAACCCTAGATTCCTCTCTTTTTCTGAAAACTGCAATGTAATACAGTCAAACCTGCTTTAGTGACCACCTGTCTACAAAGGCCACATTTGTTGTTTCCCTTGAAAATGGTTTCTCATTGAATCATGTACTAAAGGAACCTGTCTACAAAGACCACATGTCTACAAAGGCCACTTTTTGTGTTACTCATGGGTGGTCGCTATAGAAAGGTTTGACTGTAGCGTACTGTACAAAACCCTCTGCCTTCCATATTTTGCCTTCAGAGATTCCTTTTTCTTTCTTCAGAAGTTTGGCAGATACATACATGCGTATGCACTTGTGAATCTGTTGAACACGGAGGGTGTGTTCTACAGATCTGTAGAAAGAACTAACAGAAAGATCGCTTTGGGCTGCTTAAATGAATACAAGTTTTTGAAACACCCACTCTAATAGATATTATCAGATATTGAGTATATACTGTAAAATTCCAGTTTCATAAGACATAAAATCATAGCCAACCAAAATGTGTTTTGTTGACATATTCAATTCGATAGAACAGCCTACCGCACTAAAAGGGTTAATAAAGCAAACAGGAATATCCCCGAAAGACAATTAAGATAATAGAATCATTAATATTGAGCTGCTACCCTCTATCTTTGCAAACAAATGTTGGAGATGGTTTATACCGGGTACATCCTGTTAGGTACATGTAGTATTTCATGTCCCATTATATATAGATTAGATCGCTTCATATTGTATGTATTCTTATTTTCATTATTGAAAGGACGTCCATCCATTTTCTTTATATACCATGTCATTATCGTACATCTGAAGTTATAAGATTGTGAATATAAATATATTGATGTATATGGAATTAATATACATAAAAATAAAAAAAGTTTTAAAAGATACTTATTTTTTCCAAATTTTTTCGACCAGGAACCAGGGATTGGACTCCCCGATCGAGTGGAATGGATCGGCTGTCGTGGCAGCAAGCCTCAATTCCGTGGTTACCCCTGTGGTCTCTGGACGCTGTTCCACACCCTGACCGTCTCACAGGCTTCACTCATCAGGAGATGTAAGTACAGGGGGTGTTTCACAAAGATCCTAAGTTGAACTTATCTCTCAGTTGGACTTAAAATATTATGGAGAGCCATTTGTAGCCTTATAATGAAAAACTACATTAATACGTTATTAATGTAGTAATAATTTCTGCAATGATTAGTTTGTCCCTTGGTGTAATCATTACACTTATAAGTGAAAGGATAACTTACAATAACACAAAATTGTATCCATTAACATATATTTAATGATTTATTTGTTTGATGTTCCATTCTACCTCCAGATGATAATGTCAGCTACATGGAGGTTCTGCATGCCATGAGGGGCTACATCCTTGCTTTCTTCAGCTGCCAGAACTGCCGCGAGAACTTCCGTCACGAGGTTGCCGACCTGGACGACTCCATCACCTCCTTGGACAGCGCCATCGTATGGCTTTGGCAGACCCACAACCGCGTCAACAAGCGTCTCCATGGCGACCCCTCAGAGGACCCCGCCCACCCCAAGCAGCCTTTCCCCTCCCGGACTATATGCGCTTCCTGTTACGCGAGCACCAACGTGGAATTGTGGGAGGAGCGGAGGGTCCTTCGTTTCTTGAAAGACTACTACGGGTTACGGAATTTCGCGTTCAAGGGCATCCACGCCTCGAACATCGTAGCCGCGGACGAAACGGACATGGGGATGCGCGCCACCCTGAACCCCGAAGGCGTTAAGCAGGATGTTTTGAATCACTTGCGGCAGAGGGAGATGAGTATTCGGTTAGCGGTGGGGACGAGGAGAGCGGGGTACTTTGGTCTCGGGATCAACGGGGTGGACCTCAGCATGTGTATGGTGCTGAATGTCAGCTGCGTGATGCTCATAGTCTGCGTTTACTTCGTCCTGGTATGGAGGAGGAGAAGGAGAAAGAGGCTCTTACCTCGATGATGAAACCTCTTTCATTTTCTTTCGTACTCTTGGAGAGTGCCGAAACCAGAGACATGATCAAGACATTTTTGCTATTTATTTACACTTGAGGAGGATGATAACCTGTGGTGTAGCGAGACCAAAGGCGGATGAAAACCGAGGATTATGTTACTCATGTACAACAGGTCACAGTATAATGGTGCAATTTGAAATATGCTTTGTAAAGTCAGCTCGTTACTTTGTGGTCTATATTTTCTTTTTGTGAGTATGAGCTAATTCCCTTGTAATGAAATGATCCAAAAATACTGTTTTTCAACCTTTAATTTGCTTCTCAAATATCTAAGATTCTTAAACCCGAACGTTTAAAGTGTATTAATCACCTAAAATATTAAAGGAAACTGAACCCCAAGTAATAAATTTACTTATTCTGAGAGATTTATTATATTATTGCCCATAAATATACAAGATTCCCCACTAAAGTGTATGAGAGAGGTATAAAGCAAGAATAAAGTACAGTTTCTCAGCATGACATGGGCATCGCCATTTTCTTGATAATGTAACGTACTATGCGAAGTCATTTATTAAGCAAATGTATTCAAATTTATGGATGCTTCTTTCCCAGACTTGTGTGGTGATGAAGCATTTCATTCACCTGCTATTATCCTTTGTACTATAATTGCCAGAACGCAAATTGCATAAATAAGTTAGTGCTCTTCTGGGGTGAAGGTTTCTCATAAATGAAATAGGTTTGTTAACTGCTATAGTGTAGTATTTATAAATGAATTTTGTTACAATTGTGCCCCTATTATTTATTTTTTACCTAATATAATTTCTATCATCTCAGTTATTATATTTTTTAATTGAATAGTAAAGGTTTAGTTATTGATTTAAACATTCTTTCCAACTAAAGCTTGGTGCATGATACACTGTACATGTACAACTTCAACAGGTACGTCACATTTTCAAGAAAATGGCTGCGCCCATATCATGCTGAAAGGCATCGCATCATGCCAGGAATATCTTCATTTATATATATCTTATTTTTCAGAATAACTACACTTTATTCTTTGGGTTTAGGTTTCCTTTAATTTGTGTTAAGCTAGAATGTATAAAATCAACCTCAACAAAATGTATCTGGCATTCTTTAAGTTACCAGTTAGGAATTATGAAGAAAGTTTTTTAAAAAGTCATGTAATCAGTAATCATGTTTCTCTAATAAACAATTTACATATTGAGAAATACTGGGTGTGTTTTTCTCTTGTTCCTTATCACGTAAATGCTTAGCTTGTACAGTTTAGATAGTTGAACAATAAACTCAACATCTATATTTGAATCTACTTACATTAGATTACCAGATCTGAAATGCTTGTGAATATGATTCAGACTTTTATTTTCTTATTTTAAACTCATTGTTCACTCATTTTCTTGTAAATGTAATGATTTCTTTCCTTGCCAGTGGTTTATTTTTGTTTAAAACATTTCAATGGGATATTTATTCCACATACTTTGGGTTGACGTGTCATTCAATGTAGATTTATCTTTGGAAATTTTCTTAGATGGCGTTTTAGTCATTTTCAGATTCTTATGGTCGTTTAGATGTTGTTGATAAACATGTGCAAAAATGACTGCTACATGTATGTGGAAAATTTACTAGTCTTGTAGATATGCGCCTTGAGCACTCTACAGAGTGAATTGGCACCATATATGTTACATTTATTATTATTATTATTATTATATGATCCCAAAGACTTTCTAGATATCAACTCATGGACAATATACTGTTTTATATTCCATAAAAAATCAAGTTCTGATTATGTAATACATAATTGTAAATTCACATATTTAAAACAGTGCTCGACAAGGCTATTTAAATTGCATTAGGTGGATTTTCTCGAAAGTTTTTGCAATTGTATTACAGGTACTTTTCTAGTTTAATATCTGTATTACATGCAGAGCATGTGCCAATATGTACCCAGAAACTCCCTTTGGCTCTGAACAAACGAATGAAAGTATACAAATATCTCTGTTTTATGTGAAGTCAAATCTGTGTGTGTATCAAGAAGTTCAAATTTTACAATGTGAAAAAACACCTATCAAAAGAAGACACTTATGTCAATGTATTCATGTTGTAATGCCTGAAAATGTACCATTTGTGTGGTGCTTTGTGTTGTGTTAGATTATCATTTGACCAATTATACATCCTTGAATTTGAATTCTTTTAATTGTTAACAAATCATGATTATTGATATATATTCCTAAAAATATCAGTGATAAATGGAATTGGTTCCAATTTCTTAATTTTTCAAAAAAACATGATGCAGTAATTGTGCTGTATAGTTGCTTACCTTAGATATATATTTTGGCTAGAAACTTTCAGTTAGAGCTTGAAAATAGGGAAAACTTGCCCCTTCTTTTCTTCATATTCACTATACATGTACACGTATTTCATCGTAATATTGCTCCATTTGTTTGTTCTAACATTTCTAAAATATATCTTTTTGTAGAGAAGCAATATTTTTTAGTTGCTTGTTGTTTACAAACAATACGAAAGTGTTCATATAGATACATACCCTTGAAGCTCAGTAGATTTAGTATTGCTTTACACTGCCATTTTAACCCCCAAATTGTCACATCAAATCTTGTATACATGTAGTCTTTCACAAAAACTAGTTTTCATTGCACTTTTCATATAAGAAATCAGAGCCAACAAAACAGTTTGGCCTTCATGTTTGCCCAACCTAGCAACATTCACCATAGTTCTCCCCGCTGCAATGAAGTAGGCCAAAATCCTGTACATCTCTGCCATACTTTTTAAAAGGAATAGCGCCATCACTTGGTGGATATAAATAAGTTATCTAAATTTCTTATCCAGATAATGCTTGCAATTCTTTCATCGGTTTTGATGTCCAATATGTTTTGTTGCATATTTTATGGACAGTCCTGTGTTTACTTCAGCTTCCTATATATTTCGTCATAGTCTTTGCTCCCAACTTTTCATTTTGATATAAGTTGTCATTAAAACTTTATTCTGTTCTTACATATCCAAAAGAATTTGAATTTTTATAAGAAATTTACTTTTGATTATTGAATTTTAATTGTTGAATTATAATAGTATAATATTTTCAGCTGGTACATAAAATATGTCAATTTGTTTTGCTTAACTTGTAATGTATGTGCTCCCTCTATCTCTATCCATATATGACTTGGTTTCTCCTTCTCTTTGTCTCAGCATTCCCCCTGTCTCTCTGTTTCCCTTTTCTTATCCCTCTCTCTCTCCCCCTCTCTCTCTCTCTCTCTCTCTCTCTCTCTCTCTCTCTCTCTCACTCTCACTCCCTCTCTGTCATTTTCTTTCCTTCTGCCTATACTCATCTACTTAAATAACATATATGTGTTGATTAAATAACAGGGTAAATGTGTTCATATAAAATAATTTTGTGGGTATTCGGTATTCCAGCTTCCTTGTCACTTTTTCCATTCAATTTTAAACTATATTTTGATTTTTGTTTCTTCTCACGATTTATATATATATGCACATGATATGCAAATTTCAATCAAGCTATGATTAATTTTAGGTATGAATTGCAAAATGAATGACAAACAATGTATTTGTTTGCAGAATCTTTATTTTTCTTCAGTTTTTTTAAAAATTGCATATGGTAGTATGCAATATTGTTTATGCACTATACGAGATATTCATCAATGGAAATATAATTTCAATGTCAACTATTCTTTACTTGGTACTTGTATTTTGTTGTGTAAGGTTATCTATTTGTCTTTTGAGAGGTTCTGTGGTCCAGTGGTTTGGATACTTGACCAGGGATGTGGAGGTTGTTGGTTCAAGTAGCACCACACATATGTCCCTTTGTAAGAAGTTAAAGATAAGCTTGATTTCTGGTTAATGGTATAAATTAAATTCTCACAGAATCCAACAAAAATTACACTGAATGTTCAAGATTAGAAATAAATGACATCCCCCAAACGATTTTGGTTGAAAATGAATAGGGGCTGAGTAATGAGCATAGAAATGAAATGAAATCAAGTTAAGTAGGGCGGCACCATGTGCTTAAAGATAAACTCCAGTTCTGGTAAAAAAAAAAGAAAATTAATTCTCAGAGAATCAAACGAAACTTACACTGAATGTTCAAGATTACAAATAAATGACATGTGCCAAACAATTTTGGAAGAAAATGTATATGGTGGTGTGACCAAAGTTCGCGCGTGACCTAAGTTCGCTATCTCAAAAAATCAGTAAGATTTCGAAAATCTGATATCACCAATGGAAAGAGGAACATAAAAATACTCGAACATGAAATTTTCTTTGGAATTGGGTACGAAATTGTGAAGATATAGACAAAAGATCGGCAAATTTTGCCATCTTTTGCGTCCGTTCCGAAAAATTATCAATTTACCGATAAGGGGCAGAAAATCTTCAATTTGAGAGCATATTTCCTCAAAATTGTAAGTAAAAAGTGGTACCAACTGATTGTATGATATATTGCCCTGCAAATTATGATATTACCTTATTTTTGATGGATCACATTTTTTGATAAATCAACTGTAAATCCCCGTGCGTGAAGTTAGGTCTCGTTCTTTTTATGACTTTTTTAGATGCAGCGCGCACGCACGATCGAACATCAAATTTTTAGATCGCGATATCTCCGAAATCCTTCGACGATAAATTTTGTAGTTCCATCAATCTGTAGTAAAAAACTTTGCCGTCAATTTGGTAATAATTTAAATAAATAAATTTGTGTAGAATATGAGACATCACAGATCGAATATCACATTTTGTAAGCTGTTCTAAAATGTCCGCGAACTTTGGTCACCCCTTCATACTGGCTGAGTAATGAGCATAGAAAGACAAGAAAATCAAGGTAGTACTAGCCCCGACACCATGTGTGTTGTCCCATATGTAGCTTTCTGTGTACAGTGCTTGTTACTTTACCAAGACTCGGTCAAATTTATTATGATTTTGATGACTCCAGAACCTTGCAGTGCACACCAATACTTACATGCTACATGATCAACTGATTCTGATCCTTTCCACACCTTTTCTTTCACAATGCAATTGCATTACCAGTACTAAAGTTTATCTTTAACACAGGTCACTATGAAAAAAATGAGAGTCTAGGTTTTTACTGAAGATGAATTCCAGCAAGGTTTTTGTGAGTTTGTTTTTATTTGAATGGTTCAAAAATAAAATTCAGAATAAATTATAGCCATGTTCTCTCAACATACGATTCCTACACGAGAGCTCAAGATGAGCTTTAATCTACATTCGCTTTTCTTTACCCAGGTGTAGGGATTGATTATCTGGTAGAATTTATTACTTGAAATGCACTGCACTAGAATGGTTGCCGAGCTAGAACCAATGTACATGTAATAATTTCAAAAGCATTTTCAAAGCGAATAGTGTCCTTCATACAAGAATACAAACCATGTCCAAAAGTTCTATAGATTGAGAATAAGGTAGTCAATCTTCATATTATTTCCTACAATAATATTAAAGAGACCATACCTTATGTTTTGAGAAATATATAAAAACGAAAAACGTAGATGTTTATTCCTTTCACATCTTTCCGTAAAATGTCCACTTTCACCCTCTGTTTTGTGCAATATTATTCACCGTATAGAAACAAAGCATTTATATAATTCCTTTTAAAAAAAATATCTTTTCCTTGTTTTCTTCTTAGAAGTGTCATTCGATCCTTATAACTTTTATTATTTTAACCCTTTATAGAAACAAACAATTTAATACAATTTATTCTTATCTGGTCTCTTAGGGTTATTAATCCTTGTAACTTGCAGTATTTTGAACAAATTTTCGATTTTGCCTCCCACGTTTACTTGTTGGTTTTGATTACACACTTTGTCAATGAGTATAAAAACTTAGAAGGAGAATATGCAAAGATGTGAAAATAATTGCAGCACTCTATAATATAAAGAAATTCTGTCTGTAATTCAAATGAAATCACTTCTATTTTTACTGCCACATAACGATGTTTCTACAATGTAAATTGTGTGGATGTATTTGTTATTTTTGTGGTGCCTAATTGTGACAAAATAGAATTTTAAACATCTATCTCAGATTTTTTTTTTTTTTTTTACTCATGTTTGTCTATCAAAAATACTGACAAACAAATTTGAAAATTAAAGCATTTTATTTATTGTAGGAATTATAAGAGTTATTTATTATAGGAATTATGTCTTTTGATGAATTTTTGTTTGTTTGTTTTTGTTTATTTTGTGTCTAATGTTCATATTACGCCTATTCGTTTAGCCAAATATCTTATAAGATATTTGGCTAAACGAATAGGCGTAATATGAACATTAGACACAAAATAAACAAAAACAAACAAACAAAAATTCATCAAAAGACATAATACTACTGTGTAATAATTACTTTGTATACAAAGTAATTATTACACAGTAGTATCATGTTTCTATTTTATGCACCGATTTGCATGAATGTGCACTTCATTTCAGAAATAAAGCCGTTATAAATCATGGATTTATATCCTCAAAGAAAATATGATTTGGAGAAGACCGAGGATAATTATATAAAAAAGATGGTTGCACGTTACTCCTGTTTTATTTGTGAACAAAAAGAAAAATGATTTTTGAGGGAGAGGAGGAGGAGGTGTAGATTTTAGATTGAGAGAGAGAGAGACAGAGAGAGACAGAGAGAGAGAGAGAGAGAGAGAGAGAGAGAGAGAGAGAGAGAGAAAGAGAGACAGACAGAGAGAGACAAGCATAACCAGAGAAGCAAGAAGTGTGACGAAAGGAAAGGGGGAATATGAAGAAAGTGAGAAAGGAGAAGAAGAAGTAGAAGAAAAGGATGAGGAGAAGGGGGAGGAAGAGGAGGAGAGACAGAGACAGTGAGAGAATGAGAGGGGGGGGGGGGCAGAGACTGACATCATCAACAGCATAAAGAAGAGAGACAAAGAGACGCGAGAAAGAAGGAACAAATAAAACGATGACGGCGATGATGATGATAATAATTAGTCTTCCAGGTGTCACTCTCTGACGTACTCTTTACTCCTTTCTCCCTCTCTCTCTCTCTCTCTCTCTCTCTCTCTCTCCCTTTCTTTCTTTCATTATATATCTTTTTCCACTCTTTCTGAGTCCCCTCTTCTCTCTGTCGATCGATCCCTCTTTGATAATTCGACCTCTCCCTGACTCTCCGGCGCTCTCCCCTCTCTCTCTCCCCCCCTCTCTCTCTCTCTATCCCTCTTTCTTTCTCTCTCCCTCTTTCTTTCTCTCTCTCTTTCTCTCTCTCTCTCTCTCTCTCTCTCTCCCTTTCTCTCTCGCTCCCAGCTCTCTCTCTCTCTCTCTCTCTTCCACCAAGACAATGATTGAAGAGGGCGGAAGGATTGGATTAACCAAGCGTCCTTCGTCCACTTATTTCACCTCTTTAATTCAACCCCCTTCATACGCTCCCAAATAATACCTCTGCGGTGTTTAATACAAACGAGTTAGGGTCCCTCTCTCCTCACTCTTCCGCCGAGCTACCGGGAGGATGGGCCCTGAGTCTCCGTTGATGAGAGATCCCCTCGTGGGGGAGAACTCACAGTGAACATTTTTGTGTACACCCCTCCCCCTTTAAAGATAAAGTTGAGTATTGATAGTGTGATTACATTGTGAAAGAAGAATTCTAGAAATTATATGGAAATCTCATTATGTACAGAGAAATTGGTGTATACTACGAGGTTCGCGAATCATCAAAATGATAAGAAAGTGATCAAGTCTTGCTTAAAACCATATGCACTGCACAGAGAAATAGGTATATGGAACTACAAATTTAATTGGTATATGAAAGTTCGGTCCAAACTTTCCCCCTGTTTCTCGTCATAATATATCGAACAAGAGGGCATTTTGATGAGTTATCCCAGGGAGTTGGTATAGATCCTTTGCAAGCGACATTTCTATCATTACTTTCGTTAATATGGACATGAAATGAACGAGATAGCCCAAATTTATTTTTACATTTTATTATAGAACTCATGCAATTTTCTCTTTAAAGTTTTGTTTAATAACGGAGCGGTGAAAATTGTCGTACTGCCACCCGCGTGAGTTATCCCTGGCTTATCGGGTGTTGATGGGGTGGACTTGTGCTTCAGTCAATCTACACTTGTGTTTTCGCACTTGTTTTAATGTCAAGTCGTCGCGCGTGTACCCCTGTAGATTTCAACTTTCAACCCCCATTCGTCGTATATTATAACTGCCTTCTCTCTTATTCATTGTTTTCACCATTATCACCATCATCATCATCATCATCATCATCACCATCATCACCATCATCATCATCATCATCACCATCATCATTATCATCATCACCATCATCATCATGGTTGTCTTCTTCTTCTTCTTCAGCTTCGTCGTCGTCTTCTTCTTCGTCTTCTTCTTCTTCTTCTTCATCTTCTTGTTCTTCTTCTTGTTCTTCTTCTTCTCCTCTTCATCTTCATCATCATCATCATCATGCATCATCATCATCTTCTTCTTCTTCTTCTTCTTCTTCTTCTTCTTCTTCTTCTTCTTCTTCTTGTTCTTCTTCTTGTTCTTCTTCTTCTCCTCTTCATCTTAATCATCATCATCATCATGCATCATCATCATCTTCTGCTTCTTCTTCTTCTCTTCATCTTATTCATCTTCTTCTTCAGCGTGTTCTTCATCATCACCTTCTTCTTATTATTCATCATCATCATCATCATCATCTTCTTCTTCTTCCTCTTCAACGCACGTCTTTTTCTTCATTTTTCTTCTTGTTGTTATGGTTCTTCTTGTTGTTCTTGTTTTTTGTTGTTCTTGTTCTTGTTCTCCTCCTTCTTCTTGTTCTTCTCATAGTTAATATTTTCATTATAAATGGAGCTTTCAAGGATTTCACCACGGCAACGCCAATGTTCGAGGTTTACTTGGCAGGACAGATTGTTGACAAGCAGCCAAATGCTGGCGCTCTAGCTCTTAAAAGTTGAAGTTTGTAGAAGAGCCAATCTTGACAGTATGGCTTTACCACTGCATGAATCCCAAACATTAAATTTATCTGATTTCCCTCGGAGAACTATAAATGACATTCATATATCATTGTCTATTTGTTTCACTTTTCCCCCTAATTCCATTTGCTTTATATTTATCTACATAAACTTTAATATTTATCATGTAGTCATCTTCTTTCCTGAATACCATTTTTTCCCTTTCGACTTTCCCCCTTGTGCATCTTTCTCTTCCCAATATTCCTGACAATTTAGCCCCTTTTTAATTAAACGATGAAATGGGTTTTTATCAAACTATATTAAACCTTAAGGGTGATAAAATTTGTTAATCCTTTAACTCAACATGAATGTCAAAATCATCAATTCCTTCAAAGTTTCCTAATTTCTCGCTCTCTATTTTTTCTTTCTCTGTCTGTCCCTGCCTCTGTCTCTGCCTCTGTCTGTCTGTCTGTCTCTCTCTGTATGTAATTATGTATGTGTGTGTGTGTCTATCTCTCTCTCTGTCTCTCTCTGTCTCTCGCTGCATTTTTTGCTCTCTCTTTGCCTGGCTCTTTGTCTGTTTCTTCAACTGCCTGTCAATCTTGTTTTGTTCCCTATCTACTCTCTGTTTTCTCTCTCTAACACCGAATCTATCATCTTTCTTTAGCCATGATCAAAGTATCAAGTCGAATCGCCCACAAAATTACTCCTTGAGACGTTTTGGCGCGAACTCTGTGTATCGTCTGCGTAGGACAAATCCCAGGGATCTTCACGCGGTGGAAACTTTTCTCACAGCAAAATCAATAAACCGTCAGAAAGCCGGGGTAAAATTGACTTTATGCGATTGGGGGGCGGTCGAGGAACAAGCAAATGTAAAGTTTTATAGATTTGGTAATTGCGAGAACTCCTCATCAAAGCCATTTGCGGTACAAGAAGAAAAAGTTTCTTCTTTTTTGTCCTTGTTCTGGCCATCCTTCACCCTGAACGATCTTTGTTCTGGGTCGAGGACATTTTTAAAGATGCGTCCCAAGTTTTGTTTAAACAACAGGTTGTTTGGAGTCATCCGTTCTAGCTGGACCGAGATGAATTGTTTTTTTCGGAAGCCATGGGTCATTGGTGTATGGAGTGTGACCCAGGGATTGATTTGGAGGGGGTTGAGAGGCGGTGGTTGTGAAGGGGGGGGGGGGGGGGGGTGGTGGTGGTGGTGGTGGTGGTAGGAGTAGTTCATTATTCGGTGTTCTAGCAAGACTTCTCTGCAGGGTCATGTGACATTAAACAAAAAACGGATATTTATCTCCTTCACCAAATCATAATTTAACAATTAATATTAACTTACGATTGATTCTTACGAGTGATTGATAGCAAGATTAGAGATAGTTACATTCGATTTTTATGATTGATTATAAATCAATTATTATCTTACAGCCTTACAGGGACCAGATATGAAAGCTCGCCAATGTCTAATTGTGTAAAGGATTTTCTTCTTTATTGGTATTGTGCTTTTGTCTATATTTTATTTATTTATTTATACATGTTCACAATTTCACAATTCATTGAAGTTAACATCACATGAAAAATGAATATAATATAACAAATCATTTTCAATTTTACATGGATCATGGATGAATAGGTGTAGAAAAAGAATATAACATTGTTTTATCAAAGACAAGTTGCAACTTATATACAGTTTGAAGAATGAACACACAAAGGTGATGAAACATAAGCAAATAGAGCTTGAATCGTTAAAACACCTTTCAAATATATAATATATGACAAATAAAATTCCTAAAGTTTTGTAGTGAACTATTTACAAAGTTAAAAAAAGAAAGAAAAAAAAATTCGTTAAGCCTAGTAACAAAATTATGTTAGATTTAATTAGAACTGAAAAATAGATTATAATGTAAGTAATATCTTACATCTGTGAAATGATAATACATTTGAGTGCTTTTTTAAAGGAGTTTGTTGATTTTATATTTCGAATATCATTAGGTAAAGAATTCCATACATCTGGACCTCTGTGTCTGATTGATTTCTGGGCTAATGGGTACATATGCGTACAGCTTTCTTTTGCAGCAGAAGAATATTATTAGTCACACACTTGGATGTTGCCCACAAAATATTACAATAAGAGATGTGTGGTTAAATTAGATTATTATATAGCATAAGTAATATTCTATCAGAAACAAAACATTTTATTCTATACAGTACGCCAATATTTCGGGAGATTGGTGTAACAATGTGTTTTACATGGTCGCTCCAGTCAGGTTTTTCATTGATATAGACACCAAGGAATTTCGTACATGTCTTTCTCTCTAAAGAAATATCATCTAGTTTAATATTAAGAGCAAGGTTGTCATTAGATTTTCTACCTCTAAAATGAATATAATTTGTTTTAAGAACATTGAGAGAGAGAGCACATTACTTCTGAACCATAAAGTCAACTTTGGTAGTTCCGAATTTAGTTTCTGTTCAAGAGTGGTGATTGCACGATGAGACAAGAAAACAATCGTATCATCTGCAAATAAGGTAATATTCCTCATTTTTGGAGGTGTCAGCTCAAAATCATTACACTTACACTCCCTTTCCCACCCCTACCCCCTCTCTCTCTCTCTCCCCCCTTCTGTTATTTCTCCCTCTCTCTTCACTCATCCTTGCTCAGTCCCTTCAATATTGTTCTTTTCAATTACAATCATGTCTCTTTTTCATTCGCATCACAATTATAGATTTGATGAATATTGCTTTTTTGTTATTGTTTTTGTTTTTGTTTTTTTACTAAGCAAAATTAGTAATGCAACGCACCTCGTACAACAGATACAGTCTTGTCACATCCAGTAATAACATGTACACTTACTTCTACGCTTTGCCTAAATTTATTCCTTCAAAGAATCATAACAAACTTTAGCTCCAAATTGTTTGATAAATGCTCTAAAATCACTATTTATCATGTTTATTATCGGTTCTTTAATATGAATCTTTTCATCTGTACTGCCTTTTTATGTTTGTAAAAATAGAATGTGAATGGTATCTGAGTTGTTCCCTTGCCGAAAGAACCTTTTTTTTTTAATTTTCGTTCTTTTGTTGCTGTTGCTATTCATGCGTGGCACAGATAGATTTACGGCACAGTGTTTTCCCCAAACATGATGTTCGTAGTTCATACTTTTGTGTTTCCGTATAAGCATGGAGTGGACTTTAAAAGATTATTATTATTATTATTATTTAGGGAAAATAATCGCACTGTAGTGAATTAATTAGTATAGCGATCATTGGTGATAAGAGCTATATCTCTGTCTCAGATAAAAATAAAAATATTGAAAAAAGGGGTTTTACACAAAATAAAGGTTAAACGGATCTTAATAATTACGGCTTCCTCTAAAAAGATAGTAATCTCGTGCTTGTCTTAATTGGTTCAAGTGTGTTTAAGTGCAGCGATGTTGCCTTAACGAATATTCCTACCACCAGTCTGTATTGGTACACAAGCATCCTCCTTTAAGGGGTTAAGCTTTGCCTGAGGCCCATCTCACTTAGCGGTTTATTTCCGACTTTAGGAAAATAATATTTCCACCACTTCCCCCTTCTCGATAACGTGGTCACTATTTAAGTGGTCTTTGTCCCCCTATAGGGGTCACCAAACGTTTACATAGGGGTATAATCGGGGCGCCCTGAGGGGTGCAAAAAGGGTGTGGTGGGTTGGTAGAGGGGTGAACAAATCTGGTGGGTGTAAAGAACGATGTGTTGTCAGTTTTTTCTTGAAAACTCAAAGTTGGGGGATTCTTTAAATTGTGGTGAATTTATCATCGTTATTATTATTGTTGTTGTTATTATTGCTATCATCATCATCATCATCATTATTATTATTATTATTATCATTATTATCATTATCATTATCATTATCATTATCATTATTATTATTATTATTTTCTTACACCCTTTTTAAGAAATGTTGACAGTTTACATGTATATGTATGTATTTGTTTATTTATTTACCTTTTTTGAGGGAAGCGCACATGGGACTCGTGACACCGGCCAACAACCTCCATGTATATCATGCCTGCCTGCCTCAATACAATAACTAATGTTCATTCAAATTTCTTCTTTTAAGGCCGCCATCCTAGTCAAGCGTCGCTTATAATTATGATGGCGATCTCTTGCACTTTTACCGCATATAGTTAGGATCATACTTTAAATTCGAAATGACATATAATAGAAATATTAAGTTCGTTATCATATGTATAAATGTAAATCACATTTTGACATGAAGTTATTATTGTTTACATATTTGTATTTTACTTTATTATTCAGTTATTGTATATGTAAAAATGCAGAAATATAATCAAAATCAAACATACAAAGCTTTATTTTTGCGACCCCCACCCCATCCCGGGTCAATTAATATAGTAAAGTAATACGATTCATGATAGTGTTAACCAGTATTACATCCTTTAAGAAGTACAGCTTGACAAAGAATGTGGTTGCAAAACAAATATATTTCTTTCAACTGGAATTTCGATGAGTGGTCTTCCAATTGCGGTGGAGATTTTAAAACCACTTCCAAGTGCGAAACAAATTTACTCCACTCCCTCTTACCACGTTTTTCTTCAGAAGCAGCTATGTTAAGCGAGTAATGTGCACATTGATGTAAAACGTATCTCCCTTAAACTTTAGATTGAAGTATTACTTTTGACGAATAAATCCAGTCGGCATAATACGACAGGGGTGTTCACCACGCTGTACAGTCGACATATGGACATTAATCATTCTGCGGAGACAGGAACAAAAGTACGCGTTGACAAATTGAAATGTCCAACTTCAATTTGTCGCAAACCCAAACCGACAGATTATTTCAAATGACGATGTCATTGCCAAGGACACGGCATATGGGTTATGAATATGAGTTCATCGAATCATTTTCTTTTCTCACTATGCTTCCACCGTTTTTTTTCTTTTCTCCCATAGCCTTGTTTTGCAGATAAATGACAGTTTGGGCTAATTCTCAAAACAATGCAAACGCTCGGATTGCGTGAATCCATAGCCTATAGCAGAAGGCATCTTCACTGCGTCCAATTCATTCATGCAACCGATACAATCTGCGAATTTATCGCTTTAATCATCCATAAAACCGCAAGCGTTTGTATTTTGTTCTCCTCTTTCCTTTATTTCTTGCCACGATAGAATTTGTGATTATCCACTTGTTATACATTTTGATGTGATACATACCGGGTTTGGCACGATCAGTGACGATAGCTGGCTCAGGGGCGGTCTCGGATCGATACACATCATTACGCGCGACGAAAATATGACGAAGAGGTTCCCGCCTTTTTTCTCACCACGGCTCGAACGTCTGTCTCTCTCGTTCTTGTGCGTTGCACATTCAGAAATGGCAATAAAAAGAAGGACAAAATAATAATGAAAGTCTTCAAATTTCTCTCCATTTTCAATGGGCTGTGGGTTTCACGTATTTGCTAATCACATTTAATTTTCATGTTTCAAAATGGTTTAACTAAAACTGCCAGCATGCACAGTAAATGTAGGTTTTGAAGAGAGACAAAAATTTACAATAAATACAATGGATCTATCGTTCATAATATATAATCGTGAAAATGAACTCAAGATTACAAAGGAACAGTGAATATCTGGCAAACTTAGAAAACGAATGCAATTTGTTACACGTAAATAATGTCCGATCAACAATAACGTTTTGATGCTTTGCTTGAGTCTGGTAGAGAAATACTACTTTTAAAAAATGTCAACCTCTCTGTTATTGTGAATACTGTTATTTCCGATTGTAGTGTCTTATCAGGCTTCGATTCTTTTTATTTTCTTACTTTTAAGATTCTTTTTGATAAGACGTGATTACATTAAAAAAAGGAAATCTAATATTTGCAGGAACGGGAATTAAATTTTAGGTATTCATTTTTTATTGTAATGGATCTGTTGCACAAGCGCACATCTACATCTCCCCCTTTTTATGTTTTGTTTTGTATCTCGTTGTAGCACGCACTGCTAACCTTGCATGCGACGTAGGAATGGGGCATATGTTACTTTCGTTCCTAAAGTACAGATTGAGTTGAAATCAAAACTTATTGGTTATTTTTATTGTTACTAAAAAAAATATCAAGAGCAAACAAAAACTTGACGCCAATATCCATTCTCTCACCCCTTCTCAATTTCTCTTTATCCCTCTTTTGCCTTGCTCTCTTCATCTTTCTCTGCCCGTCTGTGCAGTATACTGTTTCTTACCACATTGTATTATTGCATATTGGTTAAATAACTGGGGCAGATCAACGTTGTTTTTTCGTCACCACTGTACTTCTCCCGGTAAATGTATATATAGGCCTATACACACAAGAGGCGGAAGGGAGAAGGAGCTATGTCCAGCGCTCTTCAGAATATGTAAAAGATACCAAAATTGTGTGTCTCTTTGTGCTTTTTATATCATATCGGATATTCTTCTTTGACGAACTTACATAATTATTTTGTTTTAAATGAGTAGACAAACAATGCCTTTCACATCATTGAGTGTTACCATCGAAAGTCAAAAACATTTTTTTTTTAAAGCTAGCTTCATTCATTCGCGTACTTTTTAATAAAACATTTTTAAATTCAAATATAAATTTTATTTCTGTTTCCAACAAACATTACAAATCAATTATAATCATTTACACAAATTAAGGAATACATATTGGAAACAGAGGGGTCCTCTAAAAAGCAATGTTTATACAGTATTATTTTTGTGGACCCCTCAAATAATAGTTAGGAATAATGAGAATTCAATTAACGAATTCGTAAGGACAAAAAGGAACTAGAGAAAAAGGAAAAAGTGGATTCCAACAGAGCCGAAAACGGGACAGGAGAGTATGCTTTACATGGCAAAGATAGGAGAACACAGTCACAATACAAAAAGTAGACAAACCCCAAAAAAGAAGTGAGAGATCGGGGGTACAGAAAATAATAAAATAGGATGAGCTGCATGTGGGGTTGAGAAGAAGATGAGGAAGGAGATTTACGCATTATAGGAAGGAGATAATCATAATGAGAGTCAGGGCACAATATAATAGTATCAAATGACATTTTGAGTCAGCGAGTAGAAAATGATGTTGATGCTGCCAGTCTCTTTCTTTTATGTTTTTAACATTTAAATCAATCAAGTTAAAAAGTAATTTCGACAGCCATGTACATCACCTATTAAATTGTGAATATTACAGTAACTCGGTAGGTAAGTTGCTTCAGATTTCTATGGGAATGATGGGGTAGGATAGTAAAATAGCCCTTGAGTTGATAGTCGAAGTCTTTACGATCGTTTTTGTATACTGTTTCCTTTTTAAATTATACATTATTGGTTTTTCATTAGTATTTTGTTACAAAACAGTTTAAAAACGGGAGTTAGTAGGCCTATTCGAGGAAAAGATGGCAGACCCTTATAGAAATTATTCCCGTAAGGCCAAATAAAAAACAAACATGTCCTGCCTTTTTGAAAAATAAGAAGGAGGAGGCCCTTTTTCTTTTATTCAAAAATGGCCGCTCATAATGGCTGCTCGGTACATTTTCCCTGGCAGTCGGGCTATTTTTCAAGACGGCCGCCGGCATTTTTTTTTTTTTTTTGGATCAGAAATCCATTTTAGCAGTGTTTTTTCATGTTTTTTTCTTTAAAAATTTATTTGAAAAAAAGAAGGGAAAAAAGGAGGCTAGCGGGCGGGGACGCTAAACATGTATATATTTTTTAATGGCCTAATGATCGATCTCTCCTCTTTTACTCCATTTCTTCCATTTTACAAAAACAATTCTTCCCCCTACAGTGCTTATTTTCATTGTTAATTTAACTACCTCTTTACTTCGAGCAGTGTCAAATATACCTTATCCATTTTTAGCCTTCTCTATTCCCGCCCCCCCCCCCCACTCAGTGTTATTTAGGGTACGCATATGCTCGTACCCTCTTTTTGAAAGCACCCCCTATCTGAGGACTGCCAACATTTCCGAACCCCCCTTTCGCGGGCTTTTTGCGGGCTTTTCCTGCCTTGGAGACCCCCCTAAATCAGGAAAAATGCTCAATGTACCCCCCTAAATTCGGAATAATTTCTCAGGAGTCCAAAGAGATGAGAGAAAAAAAGAAAAACACCCCCTTTTTAAAGAAATCTCCGGGTGAAAAGTCAAATACACCCCTTTTTTTTACAATTCCCGGGCCGGACTTTGTCGCACGAAAAGTACCCCTTTACCGGACATTTTGGCAACACGCATGCGGTCATTCCGACCTCTGAGTGGGGGGGGGGGGGGGGGGGGGGCGGGTCTCTGTTGCCATGATTGCGGCTTCTAATGCTATATGTCATACGGGAGTTCCCCTGAACTCCGCGGTCCACTACGCAAAACAAAACAAGTCCAGAAGGGGGTCGGTGTTTAATTTTCATCGCTGCAACGCCACGACAGAGGGCATGCCTGTCATTATAAAGACAAAAAACCAAGTCCTTCAACTATACGGGAACCTGTCCTTGAATCCACATTAAGTCCCTGAAATAAAGGACCCCCTTCCTTGAACTTGGTTAATCAAAGAGAAAAATCGATAAAGACAACACGATGGGATCTGGTTTCTTTCATCCAACTCTATAGGCAATAACCGCTGCAGGCACGGGCGAGAGAGAGAGAGAGAGAGAGAGAGAAAGAGAGAGAGAGAGAGAGAGAGAGAGAGAGAGAGAGAGAGAAAGAGAGAGAGAGCTCGTGGATCTGTCTGTCCGCAAGCGCGGGTGCGGGCAAGCCCAAAAGCGCGAACAACTGGTGGATTTGACTGTGGGTGAACAAGCGCACGCCTGAACGCATGCCGTGTATTTGAAACTCAAGGTCAAAATTAAACACGGATTGACGCGATGATGTTAATAGTAGTGACTACCCTTTCATCATCAGTTCTCTCTCTCTCTATAAATCATCTGAGATCCTATGTATTGGTCAGTGCATCGTTTTAATAAATCCTTCCCGTTACTGCAATTTGGAAAGGGGGTGGTGGGATGGGAGTTCAAGGGCTTCGACAGTGCTAGTAAATTCATTATTGTCACTAGTCGCAAGGGCAAGAAAACATTAGACAATGTTCTAGCACACAGTGATGTAGATAAGAGGGCATTGAAGGCACGTGCCCCCCTCGAATACACCCCCTCCAAAAAATGAGAGAGAGAGAGAGAGAGAGAGAGAACGCAACAAGAAGAACGGGAGCGTAAAAAGAAGATGCAACCCCCCTCCATAATTATCTTCCGACCAAATGACCTCGTTCATTTTCATCTTCATTATTTTCACCCGCTAGCAAACCCCAACCCCAACGATACCCCATTGTTCATTAAAATAACGATGAAAACAAATTCCGAACTTTACATCATATTTATGCCCGGAGGTCTTCTTACTTTGTGCTTTATTAAATCTGAAATCGATCACAATTCCACCTTAATACATTAACAAACAATAAGCGCAAAGGCAGATTATTATTGACGGCAATAAAGGCACATAGACGGGAATAATTATGATTACATTAAAGTTTACATATCAGTTACTGTGATGTTGAATCATACAAGTTGATGGTCTACTTCTAGGGATTAAAAAAAAATCTCAATAATGCTCAATTGAACTGATCGTAATATTTATGTCTGTTCTTGGCGTTTTGAGTGCAAATTTTCATGTGGGCTATTACCCCCCCCCTCCTTTCGGTTTAGTAGTTAAGATATGCCATGGGTTTTGCCCTGTGCCTTGCATATCCGTTGCTTTAAAGGTAGGCGTTACTACTGCAGCTAGAAGAGATTAGACCACACAGCGAGCCAGCGAGGTCACTGTGACAGGTGGCTATCTCATTAACTCAGCTCTCATTTAACATAAGAAAAAGAGGATCATGGGGGACCAACAGGCACCGATTTGGGAAGTTTTCTATATAGAGGGAGCAAGTAGCTACAAGTAGGACAGTGTGCCTTTAATAAATACAGCTCACAGCCGAGGCCTTTTGATGACGGCAATTTCTCAATTAAAAGTACGACTGAAGGGTTCACAAATAATCTTACATCATTGTTCTATAATTTTTTTCTTCTATCCTATACTCATTAATTTTTTGTAAAAGGTGATTTCATGGTTGTGATATCATCTTTACACAAGGGCGCCTTGAGCATTCATTTCAAATGTGTTTGCATGGCGCCTTCAAAATTTGGCCTAATGATGATGGCATTTAAGACTTCCGTCAATATTTTTTTTTAAATCATCATTATTGCACATTATTTTGGTAAACAAATCTATTTATATTATTTAATTTATTTCAGTTATTGATTTTCCACATTCAAAGATTAAAAAAAAAAAGAAAATGCAATTATAATATATAAAAATACATGATATAAAAATAACAAAGAAGCAAACAATAGGCTATATCAAAAACATTCAACAATAATAAAGAGCATACGAAAAGGAGAAGGTAAGAACTACCTGTATACTTGGATATTTGAATATTGGGGGATCACCAAAAGCCAAATAAAGGCTTAGCCTATCTGAGGCAATCCCCGTGTAAAATGATATTAGGAAAATCATGGAGGAGAGAGAGAAAATATTATATCTTTTTGTATTCCAATGCAGTAAATAAAAAAAGAACATTTCAAAGGCAGACTCGGGAAAAAAGCCAGTTCATTAACCTCTGAGTGTCGTGATTTTAGTAAATAAACATAGATAGAGTTTTTAAATTTTAGACAGATGATCTCCGGGCCAGTCATCGCCATAGCAATAGTTTGCCCCTGCCGCTCAATTGAGTCTCGTTCGACTAAAAAGACATATATTAACAAGAAAACGATTTAAAGTCTTATGAACAAAATCAAGCAGAAAACCCGGATAGCAGAGCACTCTTTTCTTTTGGCAGTTTAATAGTTGAGCAATTTTTTGCCGTGATTATAAACTCTTTTCTTCCGAATTCAAAGTAAATTTACTCAATCACAAAAGGATTTCGTTCTGTTTTGGTCTTGTTTGACTGAGGAAGCGAAGGGAAACAGAAGGCGTCTTGTTTCGTTGGGTAGGAGGAGCGCCGGTCACTCAGCGTGATCCCCTGCCGTAACTCCGGGAGTCGGGTTTGAAACCAGTACGCTCTCTTGTCCGAGTAAAAGTAGAATGGTGAATACAAAATATTATGTCTCCGCGCGCTTTTGCGGTATGGACCCAACATGTACTTCCTTCTGTGCGGCTAAAAGCGGGTTTTACCAACTGGAAGTCGGATTAAGATCTCCGTAAGATGTTAAGTGCGAAATTCCTCCTGCACACTGATGTTAACGTGTCAAATACAGATCTCTATTTCGTCGCTGCATCGTTGCAAACCGCGCCCGTGTGCGCGCGGTGTGCCGAAGAGCTCCCCCGCATGCACGTGGGTGTGTTCCTGACTGGTGCCACAGACGAACTCCCCGAGAAAGCGCCACTTATCCCCACTCGCCAGCGTAACCAAGCATTCTTTCGAAGGCCCGCGAACGGTAGAAAAAAAAGCACCAAATGTCGCATTTCTGTGTCTTTCTCTTTCGGTTTTACATGACGTTTCCCGGTGACTTCTCTATTTGCACACCGCGAAGCCGGTCTCCCATCTCTTTCTCGTTAGGCTAATTGAAACACGCGGTTCATTACTTTGCAAACCCCCTTCTCACTCTCCCTCTATGAACTGTTACTCTTCAAATATCCCTATGCGCGACCACTAAATAGCTCATTTTATATTAAAAAAGGGCACATATGTTACTTGCTTGCATGGCATGTCGTCCAAAAGTACATCGTGAAGCCAAACATGACCAAATTTGAAATGAATCAAAACGTCGTTTGAGGTTGTTGAGCTTTATTTCGCGACATGATTTACAAGATCCATGGACAATAACAACTCAAACAACGTCAGCGTTCGCTATACCTCGAATCGTGCTTTGCTCTGTTCCCTTTCGCGTTTTTTTTCTGTTCTTTTTTGTTTTGATTTGTTTTTGCTTTTCCCTTTTGAAGCAGCATTTTTGTTCCATCACTAGACAAGCTTTGTTCTCAATTTTCTGATTAAGACCATTTCTCTCCCTCATTTCTATTTTCTGCATATCAAATATTATCTTAAATGACCCCTTCCCGCTTCTTCAACCTCTACAATGCCAAACTGCTTATTACTTTTGTTACCTTTATTCTTTTCGTTCTTATCTGAAAAACCCACAAAATTCAGCTTAATGGCTGCGAGACTTTTTAATTATAAATATATATATATAATAAATGTTGAGTTTTGGTAGAGAATGACAAATTAGTTGTGAGATTTCAAATTCTGTTTGTGTCAGCTAGGAAGATTATATCACAGAAGAAAGAACTCAAACTTCTCTTTAAAAGGAAGGTTGAGTTCTTGGGAGAGGTGAAAAATCATTCACGCTTTCATTGTTATTATGCAAATGTGGAAGAATATCAGAGAAAAATTTTCCCTGAAAAGCATGGCTCTTCAAATGCCTTCATATTCTAAATATGACATGTTTGTAACAGCTTAAAAATGAGGACCTCATTTTTATGCCACACGTTAATGTCGTCACATACAGTGGCGTAGACAGGTTCGTACACCGGGGGGGGGGATGACTCAGGGGCGGATCTAGCTTTTTGCTAAGGGGGGGTTGACCAAAATAATGACGATGCGGAGCATCGTCCACGAGCCGCGAAGCGGCGAGCCGATTTTTTTGGGGGTGTTTATTTGAACCCCGTAAGTGATGTTTTCCTGGCATCTATTAACACAATGGAGACCATAAAAAGCAGTGCATGATAACGTCTTTTTAAATCAATTAACAGTTAAATACACAGTTATATCCAGAGTTATCATGTGTTTGGTTAAGTTACCAGATGAGTTGAATATCTTCTCACAAAATTTGCACTTGAAAGGGTTTCTCTCCAGCGTGCGTTCTTTTTTCTTTCTTTTTTTTTTTTTTTTTTTTTTTCTTCTTTTTTTTGGTTTGTTTTTTGGGCCGCCCAAGGGGGGGGGGGGTTTAAACCCCCTAACCCCCCGTAGATCCGCGCCTGTTTCATCTTGTGGTTATCTTGTGGTTTCCAAACCACAAGATAACCACAAAATACTTGTAAGATTTTCTTTTTTTTACCGTCTGAATTGGCTTTCACCGTGAGAATGCGGCTAATAACAATAAACACAATTACAATAATGATGAGGATTATTATTATCATCATCATAATTATTATTATTATTAATATTATAATTGTTATCATTATTATTATTACTATTATTATCATCATTATGACTTATTAAGTAAGCAAATATCATTCCCCAAAACATGGGGGATGATTGTACATGCCATCCCCCCCACCTTGTGAGGTGGGGGGATGCATCCCCCTCATCCCCCCCCCCCCGTTGTCTACGCCCCTGGTCACATATACATCTTTCTGTGTACAGTGCTTGTTACTTTTACCAAGACTTGACCAAATTTCTTATCATTTCGATGATTCCAGAACCTTGCAGTACACGCCAATACTTATATGCTACATGATCAACTTTTTCTGATCGATTCCACATCGTTCCTTTCATATCGCAATCGTATGACCAGAACTCAACCTTCTCTTTAAATCTGAGCTAAAAGTTATACACTTTGATGAATACTTGCACACTCTATATAAAAAACTAAAATGTTTGATAAACCTAGTAGGAGTAAAAACTTTTCCAAAATGGCAGATTAGTTCAGCCATTTTATATTAGGTATAGCACACCAAAAATAATTACAACAAACACATGTTATTTGATGGTTGCAAAGGATCAAGCTTAATGAAAGTTTCAAAAAACAAAAAACAGAATTGAAATCGGTCAATGCGTTGTGATTTTATACCATTTTTTTGATATCGCAAAATTACCGAAAAACCTTCCAGAAAAATTAATGGTCAAATTGCCAAAAATGGCATAATTCGACAAAGTTGACAACTTAATTCATCACTTTCTTGGACACAAATAATAAATTAAATTATCAGACACTAAAATATCATCTTTGTGGTAAAAAATACAAAAAAGAAAATTCATATATCTATTACCGTTTTGAAAACAGAAGCCAACAAAATAAGTCATTTTTGTCATTTTTGCGAATCTGCAGATATAAAAAAGTTGTGAAAATAACTATTAAGTCCGCCTAATTAATATGCGCATATGTAATCAAATCAAAACCGAACATGATACATCAGTGAAACCTATGTATATCAGACAGGTATGGAAATATATTTTATTTGTAATAAAATAAAATCATGAATATTCATCAAATATGCAAATCAGGTCATTTCAGCTAATTATATATTCGCGCACTCATTATGCAAATTAGGAAAGTCAAACTGTTCATTTTTGGGGCATTTTTTAAATCATATATTCATAGATCATATTTACAACGAATATTGACCTTAAATTCCTAATATTTTTGCAATGCCATTACAAGATGGCGATGGAAATTACTTGGATCACCGTCACAGCTATTTCCTCATGTGTTTCACAAATAATTCAGAAAAAAAATCGATTATGATAAGAATTTGTAGACTTTCAGCTACATCACAGTATATCTGCCTTTTTCAAAGATGTCAGATTTGAGGATAGATACCATTCAACAGGCCATCACATTCCACAGGGACTAAATTTCAGAGTGGCAGAAATTTTAGTGATCCCAGTACAGTTGTGGCTACCTTGAGTGTAAATAACAAAGTAATTCAATGAGTGAAACACATGAGGATATTGCATTTTTGTAGGGGAGTTTTATACATTGAGGTGCATTTTTTTCACCACGCAATATAGCAGCGCAAGTCAATGGGCGATCAGCGGGCCATGTCACACATGGCTGAAAAGACAATATTCTAATTCAATAATTAACATATTTCCCACATGCCTATAACAATGAAACTACACAGAATTGTAGTTAAAGGTATGCTTGAAATATATGTGAAATAAAAATTCAAAAATATTGTTTAGTTTTTTTTAAAATACATTTACACAAATTGCTATTTCTACCAACTGACTGCTGTTGTGTGTGTGTGTGTTCGCGGGGCAGACTGTTTGCACAGGCAGTGTGATCACCTTAATTATACTTCCGGATCCAGCATTTTAAGAGTGCGAATCCACCATTTTGAAAACGTTTTCACGCCTCGACCTTTCTATATGGTGATCTAACACTTAAGTTTGTCGAGTGTATAACGACTTTCACCTTTCGTGTGTGACCTTTTTGGTGAACCTACTTAACGTGTTCTCCCTTAGATACAGGACAAACGGCGTGAACAGAAGCTTATCCTTCTACAAATAATTTTCCTTTATTCCAGGGTTCCAAGGAGATTTGACGTTTGAAATGAAGACAAAAATATTCCGGTTGTCTGAAGCCATTACGATCTACAAGCAATTTTTCTCGCCAGATTGTACTTAGTGAAACTATTAACAAATTACAAACTCCTGTCTTCTCGCTATAGGCATCAATGTTATCTAGAAATCGGGAGGGGGAGGGGGGGGGGGGGTTAAATGTGCCGATTGTTGGTTTTCTTTTGGGGGTGGCACGAGTTGGAAATTGTCAAAGAAAGAAGACATATTGACAGAATTTTGTTCTTTGTGCATGGTGACTGATGAAGATAGAAGAATGGGGGTATATGATCAAAGGATTCTTTGTAAGTACTAGTCCTGGACCTATCGAAGGCGATGATATTATGGAGAAGGTACATTATTTTGTGCCCTCGGGGCACGGAA
The DNA here is from genome assembly GCA_035222895.1 of Strongylocentrotus droebachiensis. Classification (NCBI taxonomy): domain Eukaryota; kingdom Metazoa; phylum Echinodermata; class Echinoidea; order Camarodonta; family Strongylocentrotidae; genus Strongylocentrotus; species Strongylocentrotus droebachiensis. The sequence continues at coordinate 41,763 of JAVYIG010007714.1, read as the reverse complement.
TATTTTCAAACGCAAGAAGAAAAACACTTCTCGCGATATTAATCTGGTTGGAGTAATTGTTTGGGAAGTTGCTCCTTCTAATCGCGCCACCAGCAGAGACCCAGCGCACCGTGCTCTAACGTCCAAACACTCGCTAAGTAACTATTTAGCCTTTTGCCCCATGCATCTCAAAACACCACTCCCAATTGATTAAGTGGGAAAGAACGAAAATATGCGCCACGACGAATCTCTGACCGAAGTAACAGCATGTTGATTTGTTCACGGTCCCAGTGCACAAGTTTAAATGGTGCGCGTAGAGGTAGAGAGGAAAAGGACGGGTCACCACCTAAGAATAAATCTGGACGATGGAAGCTTGGAGGGATTAGTCACCGATTTGTTGAATAATTTTATTCGACTTCTGTTATGTGCGTTTCTCGAGGCGCATGAAGGAAGGCACGACGTCTTCTGTTGCCTTTCAGCCCCTCTCGCCACGCGCACTCCTTTTATTTTGCTTTCTAAACCAAGGCGATCAGAGGGCATAATAGAAACACGAATTGCCCCCATCCGTTGGCCTCGTTTAGTCCTCCTTCATTCGGGCGGTCCGCCCCCATTCACAAACCTGCCGCAAACCAGTTATTCCCTAAGGCAACCCTAAGAGGAAAGCAACTGAGATCGAATGAGAGATTGTGGTCTTGCCTCATCCATCTTGATCGAGATCGCCGGTATGTTGTAATTGTTCACCGAGTCGGGCAAGACATCATGATCGGACCAAGTAACGATCCGCGACGGACCAAGTAATTGGTCGTACTTTGGTAGAGGTGTCGTGTTCTAGTGGAAATGTTGATGGACTTTGAATTACAAAGTCATGGTTCGTGGTTCGAGCCCCACTGTGGTACTGATATCAGTCTACAGTTGCCACTCTCCGCCCAGGTGTAGAGAATGGTTATCTGGTAAGGAAAAAAAATGTCTTGATCAAGATTGCTGATATGTTGTATTTATTGATCACCGAAACGGGCAAGTGATCGGACCAAGTAACGATCGACGGACCAATTAATTGGTCGTACTTTGGTAGAGGTGTCTTCTTCTCGCGATTCGAGTCCCATTACGGTACTAATATCAATCTACACGTGCCACTCTCCACCCAGGTGAAGAGAATGGTTACCCGGTACGAAGAAATGTCTTGACTGCTTGAGCACTTAACCATGGTAAAATGATAGCAGGGCCGTCAGGGAGGACAATGTTACTACTAATGAGGCTACCCTTGGAAAAGAAGACATCATTATACCATTAGTATTACTATTTTCCATTTAGTGTTACTATTGCGATAATACAAAATACATAAAAGGAATTATCATTTCGTCTAAGCCTAGGCAGCACGGAGGCATTTGTTTATCTGCCGCGCCGCACTTACAAAGTCCACCCAACTGAACACGCCAAACTGAAAATATCTACTCTCTATTTTGAATAAAACCTGAGTAAAAAACAACCCCCCTCCCAACAAAAAAGAAGAAGAAATTAATCGTTTAATTCTGAACTGATGTAAAAATCGATTTCAACTGGCATGATTGAAAATAAAGCACCTCAGTTACCACCAGACAAGTACCGAAAGGAAAATCAAATTTGGGAGATAATACTTAAGTAATAATAATAGGTCCGGCCAGTCCGGGGTGTAATTGTGTCAAAGTGTCAATCCTTGTTAAATTTTGAATTAATAGAGGAATCCTGTACAGCGCTTATGTCTGGCACATTGCCACTCCTCCACTATTATTACCTGGCTTTAGCACGGCTGTCATTACAGCGTTCAAGTATTATTTTGAAGGAATGATTTCCTACCCGGTACCCATCTATCTCACCTATGTGCAGTGTGGCAAATGTATATTAATGTTTTGCCCAAGGACATTTAGTGTTGCGCCAGGGATTCGAACCACGTGCATTGTGGTTCACAGTCCAGAGACTTATCCACTAGACAGCAACACCTGTACATCAGGGGCGTCTGAACACTGTAAAGTGTAAACTTGACTAACATGAGGGTAACTATGTATACGACCAACTTTGGGACAAAAATGTAAGCACAACTCGGGTGAGTTTTGCTCAAAATATGGTAAAAGGGGGACTGTGATTGGACAACAAAATACGTCAAGTTAAACATTAGTTCCCAAAACGTGGAATCACCCATATTGCTCTCATGCTGGGAAACTTTACCCTGTCATTTTAAGAGGGAAGGTCCCGAAAGGTGGGAGCGGCCACTGATACGAAATATTTTAGTCGACTGTGGAGTAGTTGTGATTATATAAGGCATTGGCAGATTTAAGGGGCATATTGATTTTTATTTTCTGTTATCTTTAACTAGGGTTGCCTTCATTTGAAAAAAAAAAAACAACTTATTGTGTTTGCTACATTGATGACCTGTTCATTTTGCTACTAAGTTCACTTTCCCACGGCTTAGTGTCTAGAGCCTTAACCCCCATTAATCCATGTGTACATAAACACCAGCTACATCCAGCTGTGTCTATACCACCAGTGCCACCCTGTATATTATGATGTTATGTAACCAAGATTGAGATGCTGTATATCATGAGGAGTACAGTTGAGAATAAAGGACTCTTGCACTCAGACACCAAGCGATCGAGTCATGCCTGATTTTGTAGTCAAGTTGTACTATAGCACAGAATAGAAGAACACAAAATTGGCGACGAGGATGTCTACCTACGGCCTATCCCAACCTGCACCTTTCGATGCCAGTTCTGCCAGAGCCTCAAACGCTTGGGAGACATGGAAAACGGCATTCGAATATTATCTTCTGGCTTCGCAAGTCTCGGACGATAAAGTCAAAAGGGCTATACTCCTTCACTGTGTAGGCCCTAGCGTGCAGCAACTCTTTGCAACGCTTGATGGGACTGGATCTACTTATGCATCAACGCTACAGGCCTTAACTAAGCATTTTGAGCCCCAGAGAAATGTCGTTTTTGAGAGACATTTGTTTCGACAGTGCTCCCAGCACAGCGGAGAGCCCACTGATGATTATTGTTTCCGTCTTAGAACTTTGGTTGCTTCATGTGAATACGGCAATCAGACGGACGATCACATCCGTGATCAATTTCTCGATCAGTGCTCTTCCAAGTCACTTCGACGTCGTCTGCTGCGAGAACAGAACCTAAAACTTTCAGATCTCCTCTTAATTGCCCGAGCCACAGAAGCAGCAGACAATCAGGCCTCTTCCATGGAGATGTCTAACTCTCCCTCGTACTCCGTCAACGATGTTCGAGCACGGCAACATCCACACCCACCAGCTGGAGAAAGTCAGCATTTCTTTTCTCAGCGCAGCTTCCCACCTCCACGACGAGGAAATCCACGAGAGGAAGGAGGTAACCATGGTTACGAAAACCAGAACCCTTCTCAGCAAGCTCTACGCTGCACGAACTGTGGGCTCAACGGACATCGTGCCCGCGATCCTAGCTGCCCTGCTCAAGGACAACAATGCAGGCAATGTCAGATAATAGGACATTTCTCTCGAGTTTGTCGCAGCTCTGCTCTACACACCGTTGCTGTAGATCAAATTCACTCGGGAATTCCAGATGAGAGATCCATGAATGTTCCGCGAGATGATGATGAAACTGTGTTCACAGTTGGCGGTTCTGAGACACCCACACAGGTCGACATCGTAGATCTCAGCATCAACATGCTGATCGATACAGGATCGTCGGTGAATATCATAGATTCTTCGACATATAACTGGATGAGAGGCCGGACATCTTCGAATGACATCCGGTTGGCCCCCAGTTATGCTAGACTCTTCCCATACGGTGTCAAGACTCCACTGCCCGTGAGGGGAGAATTTCATGCTCAGATTTCCTGCTCGACGGGGACTTCGACGACCGCTCGATTTATCGTTGTCGGGGGAAACAGCGGATGTCTTCTAGGGAAGAAGACAGCGATAATTCTCCGGCTTGTTAAACTAGAGAATGACACTCAGCGCCCTGCTCATCGAGAGAATGATATCAGCTCCGCTCCCATGCCCAACGAAGCTCATCAAGAAGCGAGTCGCAACTACAACGCAATGAAAGGAAAGAAACGAAGGCAACGAAGGCAATCACGAGACATTAATTGTGGTGATCGCGTCATAGTTAAGAGAATGTCAGATAGGTTTTCCCCTCGCTTTGACCCAAGTCCATGGGTCGTAGTTGGACAGAAGGGGGGAAGTGTGAAGATCAAAAGAGGAAATCAAACAACAACGCGATATATGTCACAAGTAAGGAAGATTCCGATCGCATGTATGCCAAACCGAGGACTCAAACCATGAACTTATAGTGAACTCTATCATATTATGCATATACCTTGTAATGAACATATATTGATGCAGTCTTTAGTTTAGAGAGGTACATAATATTCTCTTATCGTGTTGACCGACCACTAGTACTATAATGTTCTGTCTTTATAATTCGAAGACGAAATTCAAAGATTGCATTTCTGTTTAGCTCTACGCTTACAAACTGCCTATTCATTATGTATTCCTATCTCTCTAAACTCTGATGTTCTTTTTTCTGTGCTATCCACTTCTTTCACACATGTAATAACCATATATTATGCTCAAATGTTACCAAACTGATTTTGTTACCTTGTATCATAAGTTTTGTTTTTGCTATCATACTGATTTTATTACCTTGCGTTATAAGTTTCGTTTTTACTTTATAAGATGTCGTTTTGCAAAAAGAAATAATTTTGTCAACATTGTTTCGCAACCTAAATATAATGTATTTCGATGTATACTTTTAAATCTGAGAAAAAGAGGGATATTGTGTTTGCTACATTGATGACCTGTTCATTTTGCTACTAAGTTCACTTTCCCACGGCTTAGTGTCTAGAGCCTTAACCCCCATTAATCCATGTGTACATAAACACCAGCTACATCCAGCTGTGTCTATACCACCAGTGCCACCCTGTATATTATGATGTTATGTAACCAAGATTGAGATGCTGTATATCATGAGGAGTACAGTTGAGAATAAAGGACTCTTGCACTCAGACACCAAGCGATCGAGTCATGCCTGATTTTGTAGTCAAGTTGTACTATAGCACAGAATAGAAGAACACAAAACAACTGCTGTCCTTGAGGGCCTTGGATAAAAATATGAAAAACAAGCAATATAATTATACAAACGTGATATACAAAATATACATAACGAACAATCAAAATGTACACTTAAACATATTTTAATACAACAAATTAAAGCTCACTTCATTTATTTTATACATCAATATGCACGAGATTTACATTCAAATGACTCAAACTTAAAGAGTGAAATGGGGCGAGATACTGATAGCTGAAGAAATAGATCTATAGGGTAAGAACTTGTATCAGTAGAAGGGAAAAAAGGTGGGAAAATTAAGGTGATAGAAGGAAAAGCGAATTGGAAAGGGTTTAGGTTAAACAAAAGTGAGAACAAAAAACAAGCAAAGAGATTGAAGGGTAGAGAACAAAAGGCAGGATGAGAAGAATAAGATTTCTCGGTCTCGGGAACCCTCTGAATAGTGGATATAAGCACCATGAGACTGACTTTGTCGGTCTAGTAAGCCGTCAGTCTTGTGATCCCTCTGAATTCAAGAAATGGAGAATATGGAAGAGGAAAATAAGATGGAATGTCCCGAAAGTATGAGTGTGATCATCCATACGAAATACGAGGGACTGGGTGTGAGCAAAGGCTCAAGTAGGTGTGGTCCAAACGAAGAAATATCGAAGAAATGGTTTGAAAAGAATCGCGGTTTCGTGGGTCCTCGGTCTCGTGAACCCTCTGAAAAGTGGATAGAAGGTCCATGCGACTGACACTGTCGGTCTAGTAAGCCGTCAGTCTTTTGATCCCTCTGAAAAGTGGATAAAAGGCCCATGAGACTGACATTGTCGGTCTCATTGGCCGTCGTTCTGGTGGGTGGTTGGTCTTGTGGGCTCTCAAGTCAACCCTTAAAAATAAAGTTGTCAGAAGGCCCACAAGACCGACATTATCGGTCTAGTGGCATGTTGGTCCAGTGAACCCTCTCAAAAGTGGATAGTAGGCACAATGAGACTGACACTGACGGTCTCATGGGCTGCCAGCCTAGCAGGTTTTTAGCCAACTTGGTGTCTTCAAAAATAGGCCTTTCGCTCTATCCTCATTGTTACATTCAACTTGGTAGATATTACTTACATTACAGGAAAAAAAGGATTTTAACCATCTTAGAAACGTGACGTAAGGCAGTTTAACAGATTTCAATAACGTCATTACATCCTTGTCTTTCATGCTTGACTTACGTTTCAACTAAAAGGGATTTTTTTTCCTTCTGAGATCCTTTCACCAATTCATTATCGCCGCTCAATGTATCCCTCTATTTCCCGTTTCTTTTTTCCCCATCTTGCTTTCTTACTCGTTAGATGTTGCTCCTTAATTCATGTTTCTTCTTTTTTTTTCTTCTTCTGTCGACATTAGTGTGATGAATGAAGCATCGAATTCTCGACCTGGGGTTATGCGTACATCATGAGCATCACCTTTCATTGGTCGTGTTTGGGATCTAAACATCGACAGCGCTTCTCGATTCCCTGGCAAAGAAAAGAAAAGAAGAAAAAAAAAGGAGTTCACGGTGAATAAGAAAATACGTGGTCGCTACTTCGCACCCCCATGAAGGCCCAATTCTTGCCAAATTTTCCTTTGATTCGTTGGTTATTAAGCAGTCGGAAGCGAGAGGGTATTGGTAACAAGAAAAACAACGCCGCGCGCGAGACTCGCCGCCAAGTGCTGAGCAGAATTTAACAAGCTCCCATCATCCGGAAAGAGAAACTCTGGGGGAAAAGTTTTTCCTTTTATCTGCACATATGTTTATTTCGTCTTCCTTAAGTGAAGTGGTGGAGGGTAGCAAAGAAAAAAAGGATGGGGGCGAAGACAAAAAAAAGTTTCCCCTTCCATTAAGCCCATGATTTGATAATCGAGATATCGCCGGGGCGAGTCAATTAGGGAAGGCCGAATTTCATGAGAGCTGTGGTAATGCCTATGATATCACTTGCGGTTTTGAGTCTCGTCCCGCGCATTTTATAAGCGCATTATGAGATTCCTCGTACTTGTCGTTGATTTCATATCTCTTTTGCCTTTTGAAAGACCGTGTGTGCGCCACTAGCGATCTGCGTGCGCCCCGAACAATTGAGATACAAGTTTCTTTGCTGACGTTGAAACGCGAGATTCTGTGTGCGCGCATTATTTCAACGTGCCATTTGGCGAGTATGGCGTCGACGCAAGGCACAAACTGCCGACCAATTTACTTCTGATTAATTCTAGCTAGATCCTTGTTCTTCACTTGTATCTCAACGAGACAGCGACGAAAGATGGGAGAAAGAGAGCCAGAGAGAGAGAGAGAGAGAGAGGGGAGAAGGGAAGATGTCATAGTATAAAACGATTATTCGTATTACGCAGCTCGATTGCGAATGGCGATATAAAAAAGAGAAAAGAAAAGGCACTTGGCTTTCGGATGAGTATGATCGCGTGCCGTTTTTCCCTCTCGGCCACCACCCCGGTTGTCGTCTTATGTTTATTTAGTATTCATAGCTCTGTTTCTGCACACCCTCGGCGTATTGAATGGTAGTGACCTTAACACGGGAGTACCCGTTCCTCGCACACAAACCCCTTTCGCGCGCTGACAACATGTTGGGGAGTTAAACAACGCAGGGGAGGAGGGGGTGCCCCAGGCCAGCAGATCGAGCCATACGTACGCACGGAGCAATACCAAGAAAAAGCTCGGACCTCAGTTCACGGGGATGGGAGCGAAGCGCGTAACAGATTGCGTGAAAGATGCGAACAGAAGTTTGTGGGTTTTAAGGGCAGGCCGCCTCCAGGGGATTGTTTTATTCTACTTTCTCTTCTCTTCTTCTTCATCCTCTTCCTTTTTTCTCTCCATTGCCTATTTCAAATAGAAAACAAGTTGCAGGAAGCGGGATAAGCAGGCTTATCAGGTTTTGCTTTGTAAGAAGATGACAGGTTTTTTTTCTTCTCTTGATCGGGCAGCGCGCGCCCTAGAAAGGGGTTATTTGGGGCGCGTTTTAACACCCTCGATGTGCAGGAGACACGCGTTTTATTGTTTTGGAATGACGAGTAATCATCCCCTGTCCGCTCCTCCGTTGTAAATCTTTTTTTTTTCTGGCGCAAGAACGAAATCATTGAGAAGGAGAGAGAGAGAGAGAGAGAGAGAACAACCGGAGAAAGACAAGGTAGAAGCCATTAAACAATATGGATGATAATTGTGTTGGCATGAAGATAAGATGGAACGAAAGAATGACAGATCGAGAGAGGGAGAGAGAGAGAGAGAGAGAGAGAGAGAGGGGGAGAAAGAGTAGGCTAGAACAAAAGGGTGTGGTCACGGAAGATGGGTAAGGAGGTTCATAGCCTTGGGCACCAGCCGCGTGCTGTGAAGAAAACAGGCGATAAATTAAGGAACAACCATGTGATATAACACTATAGAATTCATTTTCCAATCGACACTAATTGGTTTTCATCATGTGTCAATGTCAATGTCTTTGCTTCTATCAGACAGGCCGGACTTTCCCCAGTGAATACCCAGCGCGAGGCTGGAGCGCGTTCACTGACCGGTGGCCGAAGCCAAGGCAATGTCCGAAAGCTGGTCCCTCGTATATACAGCGACATATGCCGCGCGTAAAATTCCTGATGCTCGTCCAAGCTAGACCGTGCAGCACCCTCGCCGCCAGCTCCCCCCCCCCCCAAGTTAAGCCTCTTACCCAGCAGGTACTATACCATCAGAACATGCCTCACAGGGGCTTACGGACCGACCGGGGAGGCACTTGACTCAGAGGCACTTCGCTTACCCCCCTCGACAAACACTTGGGCTCTTAGCAAACCAACCATTACCCCTAAATTGGCTTTGGATGGGGCTCGAGAGTAAACTTAATCGATCATCATAGAAAGAGTTTGGAGAGGGGGGAGAGACTTAGATAGATAGAAAGAGGGAGATAGACAGAGAGGGGAAGAGATAGATGGATAGTTAGAGAGCAAGAGAGAGAGAGAGAGAGAGAGAGAGGTAGACGAATGGTGGGAGAGAGAACATTTTTCGAGATAGATAAACAGAAATAGATAACAAAAATTATAGATAGAATGATGGGTATGAATGGAGCAAGATAGAATGTGTAAGAGATAGAGACAGAAATAAATAGAGAGAGAGAGAGAGAGAGAGAGAGAGGGAGATGGGGGCACCCCAAAAGACGTCGGCTGCCTCGTTGGATAGACATAGCTGTAAACTCATTCACTCTTTGAAACCCTCCATCATCTACCCTCTTCTCGACTCGGATAAATGCGAAAGTAAACAAGAATACATTATGATTGAATACCCGGTAAAAAAAGAGAATGGCCGTTAGGGGAAAATTGTTAAAGTAACAGACGTTCTCTGACGTCTTGACCAAACGAAAACTCCCGGCAGCGTCATTTCTCCCTCCTCGATATTGCAATTTTGGGACGAAGAAGGGAGAGAAAAACGACGGAAAAGTGACGGACCAGCAAAATATTGCTATCATTTCACTTTTCTTTTCTTTTATGGTGTGTGTGTGCAAGTGTGGAGGATGACGACGAAAATAACTTGGAAGCGAGCTGAAACAAACAGCAATGAATAATTAATATTTACTGTTATCACCGAGGGGGACAAGCAACGAGCGGCAGATGGGACGAACGCGCCGTACCGTTTCGGGTCGGTTCGCGCCATACCCATCCAGCCCCTTCTTTACCCGTCAAACTATGAATTAATCATTGCATTACAAATCGTACCCTTCCTACTGTTGGGTAATGACAGCTTGTCTACAATTACAAAAAAGAGAGAGAAAGAGGGGATTTTATGGCTGTGATTTCTTAATGGATTAAGCCAATAAAATTTATTGATTGTTCGATGAATAGCTAGCGAGTTATTCGTCATTTTTTTGGCGGATTTACCCGTCGCGGTGTGTTTATTCTACGAGTGAATGAAACTTTCGGAGCCACGGACCCTAATTGTGGTGTCCAACTGGTAACAGTTATTAGTGAAAAGATATTACGAAGCCCAAATTTCAGCACGAATTTGAAGTTAGGCAAACAGGAGCAGAATTACGTCCATGGTTGGAAACCAATGTAAATATTCTGAGAAGAGAACAATGTCTGCTCCACTAATATGAATATTCTTAAAGCAAAGAGAGCGATTTGCTAGAGATATTTGCTTTAAAAAAGTAGTGAGAACATGAGTACATATTTTATGGTGGAAAATTAAATGGCACATTCGCTCATATTCTAAGCAAAGCTTTAATGTTAATATAATAATTTCCCTCTTCACTAATTGGCCGAATTTGGGCAAAATTGTGTTCAACGTTACCAAAAAGATCAGATTGTGTTCAAGTAAAAGATTAACATTTTATGTGAGCTTTCTCATAATTTATGTAGTCTATGTCAGTTTTGAAGAAAGAATGTCACAGTTGACCACCGATGAGGATTGCTTTTAGAAGGCTCTTCTATTTGAAATATGACGAGAAATAGCTGAAAAGTTGGCATCAAACTGTCATACCACATCTCTGTTAAAGGGATTGGGTAACTTTGTCTCAGATTTTGAAACAAAATCCTGGATTTATCTCATGCGGCAATCATAATTATAAACCTTAGGTCAGTCAGGAACCCCATGACTTTTACAAGCCGATCGCCTGTCTGATTATCAAGATATTTATGACTGGAAATCGAAATCAAATTTTGCGTTTTCCTTACGGTTTTCACATCACTACAGTCTATTGGGGAAAACGAGTGTGGTAAAACCGGTCACTCAAAGATTTTTACTTTTTTGAGGTACTTCTTGATAATTTTGAAGCGCAAATTTTGTAGGGCTTCAATATTCCACCATAATCACAGACACTGATAACACGTATATAGGGCCGCGCATCTCAGATTTAACATTGTTAAACGATGCCTTTAAGTCCCATAATTATGACGTGTACCTTTTCTGTGTGTAGTGCACGCGATTTAAGTCGATATCTTTCCATTGATCATTTCATTACCTTACATTATACATAAATATATCATAATTCTAGTTCTTATTTAAAAATTGGCAAATACTTGGTTATTAAAGAATATATCTATAAGATTAAGTGGGTAAAGATGATACACAAAGTCATGACTGTATAACCATGAGCATCTATATAGCCAGTTATGAACTTACATTTCCAGTTACTAAGGCATCTAAAATTAAGCTTTACGACGATATTAAATTAAATTTAATACTGCCTTTTGTGGCTTCTGTTATTGTTGTCGTCAAGTTTTTGTTTGTTTGTTTGCTGTTTGATTTCTTTTGATGTTGTTGATTTGTTTTGTTTTCACTTCAGTTATTTTTTTGACAAAGAAAATACATGTTTTGATCTGACAAACAACATGGCCTTAACCAGGCGACTGGACTATCAACTTTAATTTCACACACTCGATGCAAGCTAGAAATAGACAGTAACCATGACAACTCCCTGATAAACCAATCAGGGTCTTGGTCATTGAAATAAAGGTCAAATAGTCATCAATTATCTTGTTAACTTGGCTTATGTCCCAACGGTAAATGAAGGCGTTAATCTCTCTTATTATTGAGTTCTGGAAAAAGTGAACAATCATTTTGTGGGCTTTCTCATCCTTTGTATTTCAGTTGTAAGGAAACTTATTTTTGTGTGATTTTTTTCATTCTCGCCAAGCCTCCAACATACAACAATATAAAAATATAACAGATCAAAATTAAGTCAGCTTAAACAGAATAATCCACGAAAGCTAGAGA
>JAVYIG010007714.1:0-25000 GCA_035222895.1 Strongylocentrotus droebachiensis | reverse complement strand
CAAAGAAGAGAGAGAGAGAGAGGGGAGAAAGAGAGAGAGAAAGAGGGGGAAGAGAGAGAAAGAAAGAACGAATTAAGTTGTAATGAAAGATGCGAATGGATGCAGCCTCCTAGGAAGTAACTGTTTCATCGGGGAAAGTAATTTTTGGAAAATACAAAGCAAGAACACATTAACATCTGTCGAATACTAAGATGTTTCTAACATATCCATTCTATTTCAGCTTAGCCTAGTAAAATATAGGAATTCATTTTGATATATCAATCTATGATTCTTCTATACAGGGAAAATAAATTGATTCTATTAATAGAGAGATCCATTGCGTTTTGTTATAAAAACTGAGAATGGTAAACATCATCAGAAAATACTACATGATCGAAATATTTTCTCATTAAACAGTGATACATTTAACAACTTAGTCACAACTTATGAAACAGTGCAAACGCATCGGTCAATTGAAAAATAACGATAATTTGACATCGTTGTAAAGATTGTAGTCAATGATTTAATCGAACCATTATCATCCAACCTATGACAATAATGAAGATAGGATATTATATTAAACTACAGATTCAAGGAGAGGGGGTGTAGTCGTTCTTAATATGCAAATTAAAAACAAGACTCATTTCTTTCTTATATTATTTGACAATATTCCTTCCAATATCATGCTCGCTTGTACCACTAATTCTTGACCATACTTTTTCTTCCTCTCTTTTTTTCTTCTTTCTTTCTGGTCTTTACCCCCCCCCCCCTTCCATAATCAGCACTGCTCTGCTCAGTAAAATTTAACTCGCGCGCGTGTGTTATTTTATTCTCATCGGCAGATGCGGGGTCGAACCTTCGTCCTATTCCAAATAAATAAACCTCAAAGTCAGCCCAAAGAACCTTCATCCTCTCTCCCCCTCTCTTCCATATTTTCTTCCATCTTCTCCTTCAGTCTTTTTGTTTTAAGGAGTGGTTTGGGAACCAATTAGTAAGATGAATTGGAGGCACGAATCGGGGCGCTGAGTGTAGTAATCGCCGTCGATGTCATCGCTTCCAAACCCGTGTTAAACCCATTCATAATGCCCGGGAAAACACATGAGCGTCGCGCGAGGGCTTTACCCCTCCACTCAACTTTGCGCACCCCTCCTATTACCCCTCTCTCAGTTCGCGCAATCCCTAACTGCTGTGTCGCGCGCGTGCTATGATATTTAATGTATATGGTGTACAGTCATCATTACCCTCCCCCTCCCCTCTTTGGGTAATCTCTTTTCAGTGGTGTAACCAGACAATAATCATGTGGTCATGTGGTGATGAATGGTCCATTTTCGTGACAGTATTTTAGTTATTGCGCTGCGAATACATGATCAAACTTATGGGAGGGGTGGGGTATTGGTATTTGATTTTGATTGTTCAAATTTTATAATAGAATTTCACGAAGATAGGGTGATTTTCAAAGATGTGATAGAGAATGAAGACAGTAACTGTTGGGTCAATTGGTATACGTACTACAGGTGGTATTTGCAGCGAGTGATATTGTTAGTTGGATTATCACTCTGAGAAACTTCATATCTATCATAATTTTAATTAGGATTAACCTTCCTCCCCTTCCTCTCTCTCTTACTCTCCCCTCCCCCCTCTCTCTCTCTCTCTCTCTCTCTCTCTCTCTCGCTTTCTCTCTCTTACTTTCCCAATCAAAAGTATTATTACATGATTAACATGTTCAAGAAAATGTATCATGAAATGTTTCTGAAGAGTTATATTCGGAAAGTTTAAGCAAATCAATTATTGCGTCTTTCCTGAGAAGAATTTGTCTCTCTTTCTTCCACGTCTCAATGGCTACACAATGTGCACAAAAACAAAACTTTGTACTAATCTAATGTATGAAAATTCGAATATCTTTAGCAAAATGGCTAAAATTAATCAAAAAATCCCTGATTAATTCAGTAATTTTGACGATAAAAGACTAATCAGCAACGAATAATCACCCATTTTAAAAAATCCCTTTTTGAGGGGTGGGGAAAGGGGGGGGGGGGGGGACTTCTTCCCCTGGCCTGTAAGCCTTCCATCGCTATGACTCACTCTTAATTCATTACATATTTCAAGGGAATTTGTTCTCTCTTCTTCTTGTTGTCAATGTCATGACGCAAAGCAAGAGAAGGGTTAAGAAAAGGGTTCCCATTCTGGATGGGCAGGAATCAGCAGACATTATTCATACGAGAAAACTTTGGCCTAATGAGACAGCAATAAAATCAAAACCAATCGCAATGATGGGTGACATACTAGCTCGCCTGCTGACTTCAAAGCCAATCCTGCCAACATTTCAAAGCAACGCCACCAACAGCTTTAATAACCAAAAGCTACGGCATGTTAAACACAGCCCCCACAGCAGCTCACTCATGTCTATACGGACAGACGACATGCACGCAACACACTCCTTTAAAGCGCGCGCGTGCGTGTGGAGAAAATCTTACTTGTGTACGTATTTAAAACCTAAATGACAAGATCATGCAAACTCCGGCGCGCGAACAAAAAGAAACCCCCTTCCAAACGTCTTCTCCCCATAAACGTCCCCGTGTCAAACTTTGCTATTAAACTTTATCACATTTTTAAAAATTAATACCCGTCGAATAAATTTATACTATCTCTTTGGACAATTTTCCACGATTGAACGGACGGTATGCCTGCGAACAACCTGTTAATATGCATCGAAAACTCTTTGGAAATGTAGGATTTGGATAAGACGAAGTTAAGTCATCGGCACGTGAATTGCGCGAAACAAAAACACGCCGCGCTGTTGCGTGTGTGTGTGTTGCATTCGGGGTGCTGTGAGTTTTTAAAAACTAGCTATTATTGCGGCCGGCTTCACCTTTTTAATTTTAACATCTTCGTTATGACTTTAACTTAAACAGCTGAAAAACCACCACGAACCTCATCGCAAGGTTGCATCAAAGAAGGGAAAAGGGTGCGAACCTTTGCCGACCGATTGCCCTTTTCCGATATGGTCATTTCATGATGGCCGCAGATCCAGTCAAAACAATGTAAGCCGAGACAAATCGTCCCAAACACCATTTTTGTCGATGCTCCCGTGATCTGTCATAGCATTCAAGAAAGCCGACTAAAGTTTAGTAGGGCCAAGGACAAAGAGAGAAGGACTCCAAAATAGGTTGGAGAACCTTTTGCTTTATAGCGGGGGTGGGGTGGCAGGGCGAGAATGATGATTGGGAAGAGAAGAATAAGAAAAGCAGCAACATTTAGGGTATGATAAGGAGAAAAGAAACGAAAGGTAGTGGAGAAGGACGAGGAGGAAGAAGAAGAAAAAGAAGAAGAAGAATAAATAGCAGTAGTAAGTAGTAAAGATAGTATTAGTAGAAGAAGAAGGAAAAGAAAAAGAAGAAAGAAAGAGAAGAAGAAGAACAAGTATAAGTATAATTATTAGGAATAGTGGTAGTAGTAGAAGAAGAAGAAGAAGAAGAAGAAGAAGAAGAAGAAGAAGAAGAAGAAGAAGAAGAAGTAGAAGAAGAAGAAGAAGAAGAAGAAAAAGAAGAAGGAGAAGAAGAAGAAGAAGAAGAAGAAGAAGAAGAAGAAGTAGAAGAAGAAGAAGAAGAAGAATGAAAGGCAGAAAGAGAAGAAGAAAATATGTATTGTTATTATCATCATTATTGCTAGTAGTAGTAGTTGTAGAAGTAGTAGTAGTAGTAGAAGTAGAATAATAAGAATACGAATACGAAGAAGAAGAAGAAGAACAAGAAGAATAACAATAAGAAGAACAAGAAGAATGGGTCACCAGCCGAATGTTTCCCTTTTTATCTCTTGTATTGTTTTTGTTTCTGTTTTATTGTATTTTTTTTATTTGTATATTTTGTTTTGAAATATTCGGGAAAAAACTAAAACAAACAACAAAAAGAAGACCAAGACGACGAAGAAGAAGTGTTAGTAGTTGTAGCAATAGTAGCCTTGTAGAAAAAGAAAAAGAAGAAGAAGATGAAGAAGAAGAAGGGGAAGAAGAAAAAAGAAGAAGTAGAAGAAGAAAACCCAATGAAAATCGGAAAGAACGACATAATATTTGTTATTAGAATTAGGTGGATTGATCGGACCTTTTTTGTAGATTGCAAAGAAGGATAAAGAGAGTTTGTAGCAGTAGAAGTAGTGGTAGGGGGGGGGGCAGTAGTACTAGGAAGAGGGAGAGACACAGAGACAAGAAGACATTTAAGATAAAGAGGGGTGCCTGCAAAATCGGATAAAGAAATAATAAAAGCAAGAGGAAAAGAGAAAGACAGAGATAGAGGGGCGAAGTGAATTATTAAGAGAGAAATGGAAAGATGGCAGAAAGAGAGAGAGAGAAAAACAAAAGCAGACGGAAGTTAAAATGAAGAGAGAGTGAAATATTAGAAAGAAAGAAAGGAAGAAAAGAAGAAAGAAAGGAAGGAAGATATATTAGAGAGAGAGAAAGAAAGGAAGAAGTAGAAGATGCAGACAAATAGAAAAATAACAGGGCAGCTCTTCAGCGCTTTACCAGTGCAGGGAGAGAAACTTACCAGCAAAAGATCTTGGTTTAGAGCCGTTTGGTATGGAAGTGACGTTGTCATAGCAATCGGGTGACTGGAGAGCAATTTTGTTTGTTGATTTACGGAGTATGGTGCTCACGAATTCAGAATTCATGGGCCCCCAGTGGAAGCACAATATCATAAACTATCGCCCTACATTTTTTGACTACCCGTCGTGCAATATCATCGTGGAAGAAAGGTCTTAAAGTTATCATTTATGGGGCATTATGTATTAAATAGTAACACTTAATGTGTGATGATTCTTTTTTAGTCATCAAGGAAAAAAATCATAATAATGATTTCGTCTTATTTCCCAGTGTAGCCACATCACGATAAATACCTCTCCTCCTGCTGGCCCTTCAATTATTATTACCCCAGCTATTGCTTGGTGCCCATTTTACACCCTGGTGGAGAGTGGCAAAGGGGATTAGTCTTGCCAAAGGACATTAGTACCGCGCTGGGATTCGAACCCTCAACCCTTGGATTGAGAGTGAACCACTAGACCACGACACCTCCAGGTTATGACAAAGCGACGGAATCTTATTGAAATCGCTTACAATGAAAAGTACTGGTCACAGATATGCCTACTGGGACTACACAAACAAGACTGTGATTCGAATTTTGTATCAAGTCGTAGACCTTTACTTATCATATTTTAAAATACTTCGAGGAAAATCATTTTCATTGATCAGTTCTGCTTGAATATTCTTCCACTTTGATAATAAAAAATAAAATATAAAAGAGGTAAACATTATTCTTCGCCCTTACCACAACCTTATCTTCCCTTTAACTTCAGGCACAGCACTGAAGAAATAATTTTCTTATTATTATCATTATTTTTTGTTGCTGAAATTCAGGAACGAAAGTAAGTTGCGCGTGATTGTATGTGGAAGAATTACTCTCCTGTAAGTGTTCACAGATCCTTAAGCTCTTATGATTTTAAATATTCAACGTCTCTAATGGTTTGTGACGCACTTAGTTTCTCGCTTCATACATTGTTTATCAAAAAACCTTCTGCATCGCAAAGAGTAAGCCAAATTTACGTTTCCACAAAGCATTTTACCATGCGGCATACCCAAGTATACTTGAGACAAAATGGCGTGAAATATCTGATATTTTCCCCTCCGTGTAACAGGGAAGACAGAATAAAACAAAATGTAAACAAGATACTAAATTAAAGATAATGGAAGAGACTATATCCGATGAAAGGAATAAAAGAAAACGGAAGGGGGAACAGCCCCACCCCCAACAAAAAACACACATCGAAAGAAACGACAGAAGCTGCAAGACAAAATCATAAGAAAATCGGTTTATGGTGTGTGAGTATGGGAGGAGGGGGTAGACGAAGGAAACAGAACGAACATTGACTGTAAGACAAAAGAACTTAGAAGATTACATACAAAAAGGAAAATACGACTGTTTTAGCTGAGCAAAATCTGGGTTACCTCCACGAGTCGAATGTGAGAATTGCCCACACGGGAAATCAGCCGATACACTCGGCCACCGGGGAAAGGAAATTGAAGAAAAACACGACCTAAATGGGCGCGAATATAAAGTTATACAAGATACAACTGCCCCCCTGCGACAGCTAGGCCCCTTCTGCATTTGGTGAATGTTTTCACCATTTTCGATACTTGTCAGCGCTGCTACATTAACATGGCTAACCGCTCGGTGTTTGGCTATTCCGGTGGGGAACATCAGTATGTTCAATAAGTCGTTTGTTTTAAAGATAAAGAGTTGAGGCCCTTCTGGCTCTAAACAGACGAGATGGGAATTAACGAAATAAAAAGAAAAGTATTTGTTAACAGAAATAAGAAGCGTTGAATGATTAATAATAATAATCAAAAAAGAAACAAACAGTAGAAGAACAAAGACTGAGAAGAGAGTTAGACCTTGAAGGTTAAGTTCATATATATATGAATATATATCATAAACGTAGTTTAGTAGATTTGGTATATTTTCTAGCCTTATATAATATAAGCTGTTAGCAATGAGACCGTGTTGGAACACCTTTCTCAGATCACGAAGCTTTTAACGGCGAGTGAGTATTATTCAATTAATAGATATTCTACTGACGATATCTGAGCATTGTTCGATCAGTTTTGATAACTTTATTTCACAACGACTCTTCTGACGAATGGAAAAATTCCTTTCGGGAACCATAGATTCCCTGAAACTGTTGTTATAATTTACTCGCAAACTTTCAATTTTCGATTACTCTTTCTTTGCCTTTACCTTTTTCTATTTCATCTCATTGCTAATATATAAACATATATAGGAAATAAAAGCAAATGCCATTCTCATATAAGTGTTTAATTCAGTCTTAATTGATTTCATTAAAAAAAGGATCTTCGTTCCTAGATTGCTATTGTCTTAACTTGTTCTTCTTTCGTTGAGCAAGAACACAATAGGTGCCATCGAAACTTTTCAAACGTGAATGAAATAAATCAAATTTTTGGCTGTGATAAACATTCGCTTGAACACCATAACGGCGATAATATAACGAGATACACATGTGGGACTACGAAGGCATAGATTTCAACGCTCATACCTGAAAAACAAGTAGTTTGGGACATTAAATATCGACTTAACCATCAACAAATTCATTTCCCTAAGCCCCCGTGAACAAAGGACCTCACAAAATTACTAAATCCTTTTCATTCTCATAGGCTGAAAATGTCACTCAAGTCTTCTTTTTTTTCATGCTCGTATTTTTCTTCCAACTCCGAAAATTATTTCACGACGCAATTGAAGAAAACTCGTTGTTCTGTCGACGCTCCAGCCTCAATAAATTCCAATAAGACATTGTCATCGTCAATTTTCGAGATATCAAATCCAGATTTTGCCAATTACAGGCACGTGTACTGTTTCATGAACTTCGTGGGGTCATTAGGCCTATTTTGAGGTGTTTCGGGCGGGATGGTTCGGGCACATTTCCTCGAGAGTTTTGCCTCACATTGAAACAAACAGGTGGTTCGTTCTAAGAAAATAGGAGGCAGAAGAAGGAAAGAGATGATGAAGTAGAAACAAATAATAGCAAGGAAGGAAAAAGGTACGAGGATTGGAACAAGATTATATAAAAGACACGGAAAGAAGATGAAAACCAGGAAAGGGTTTTAAAAATCCACTAAGTTTATGATTTGACAAATAGAGGATGCCACACCAAAAAAAAAAAAAAAATGTTAAATAAGAAAGTAGCGGAATCGAAGTTAATATTAATTTATTCAGAATAAAACCCTTAAAGATATATGTCCCTTTTGCAGCCAACCTCAAATTCTATAGAACTTTGCAGGAATTATGAATATATCATGTATGTTCTATCAGTGTCCTAATATTCAAATTATGCAAGGAAACCCGTTTACTTGCTAGACTGCACTGTCAGACACTATTGAGTGACTGACTAGCTTTTTTTCTTCTTTGGTAATAACATACATAAAATGAGCTGTAAAGGGTACATTTTATCTACATCAATAACCAACGTACGACCATTCGGTACAATGGTCTGAAAATCAGACTATTACTTACTGGCTCTATAGCTCCTAAATCGATTTGACAACTAATAGACATTATTTTCTCACTTAAAGACATTTGCAAGCCCCCCTTTTTTTTGGGGGGGGGAAGTTCTAAACTAGTATTATCTTTCAAATGCCGTTGGAATTTAACCTTTTTAATTTTTTGGCCTGCAAACGGGACATAGGCCTAGTACCTCTAAAGGGCAATCCAACCTTTATAATAATTTAATTTTTATGAAAGCAAAATATAAGAGAAACAGAATGGTGAAAGTTTGAAATAAAATAGGACCAATAATAACAAAAAATGAAAACTATATTGCATAGGCCTATTCGTATTGTAGAAATAAAAAATTCACAAGAAAATGGTTTCAATTCAGGATTTTTTTTTTAAATGAAAGGTTATTTTTCTGTATTTTTGTAGCAGTGGTCACAACACGACTATTGTATCGCCCAATAATCAAACGATAATAATTGTCTTTTGTATTGTGTTTCGTTGTTTTTCCCCCATGAATATCAGAAATACATGTACATTGTTGAAAATGTGTATGTCTACAGTTGTCTCGACAGTTCAATAAATTTGTGTATCTTTAGTAGTTAATTTTATTTATATTATAAATGTAAATTACCTTGAATATATGTTTGTTAATTTGTTGCAAAATAAAATTTTAAAAATCCATGTGGAGGGAAAAGTATGGAAGAAAAAAGAAATTAATTAAAAAACAAAGCAATTTGTGGAAGAAGAAGAAGGAAAAGAAGAAGAAGATAGACGGACTCTTTATACGCAAAATAGGCAGGGAAGTCTCTCTCTCTGCGCTTATCAATACAGATAAAAAAACAAAATATAAAATAAAATTTCATGCTTAAATATTCTACAGAGTTTTTGCTATATTAAAGAAAACAAAATGTATACTATAATATAAAGTTGATTAAAATAATAATAAGAAGAATAAGACTAAGAACGAGAAGGTAAAAATAAAAAATACAGGAAAAAACACGGATTTGATGATTACATATTTTTACCAAAAAATTCCTGTATAAAAAAAAAAAAATGAATGTATACTATAATATAATATTAACAAAAATAGGAATAAGAAGAATAATACTAAGAAGGAGAAGTGAAGAAGAAAAAGAAGTAGAAAAGAGGAGAGGAGGACAAGAGGAAGAAGGAGAAGGAGAAGAAGGAGGGAAGGTGAAAAAAGTAGATGGAGGAGGAAGAAGAACAGGGAGGAGAAGGAGGACAAGAGGAAGAAGGAGAAGGAGAAGAAGATGAAGAAGTAGAAGGAGGAGGGGGAAAAGAAGAAGAAAAAAGCGAAGAAGAATAAAAGGAGAAGAAGAAGAAAAAGAAGAGGAAGTAGGATATCAAAAAAGGAAAATAAGAAGAAGGGAAAGAAGACGAACAATTAAGAAGACATGAATGTCAGTTGCTGATGTTGTGACCAGAATTCACCATTATTGATTCAATTTGGTATTTGGATACATCGTCACTCTCGAGCCCAACTTTCTATTTCGTTTAGCGCCATCTATTTTCTTGAATGCGCTAATACGCCAGAGAACGAATTGGACTCCGCAGCGTTGTGCAAAGTCGTGGATTGGGTGGTAAAAGTGCTTGCTGGTCCAAGATCACATTCTGAAAGAGAAAACCAACCTTAAACTACTCTTATAGAAATCAGAAATTCAGAGAAGCAGACTTGTAATAGATTGAACGAAATCACACATAACATATAAATCATATGTATTATTATTATTATAAGGAAGTCATGCATTTCCAAAATTGCAATGACTTTACATTTGGTAGTTTTTAACTGCTTGAATCGGTCATAATTATGACGTAGTGCCCTACAACGTTCCTCTTTGTTCCAACACTCAAAATGATTAAAAAGTCCTACTATTTTCAAAATATATGACTCTGGAGTGCCTTTTTATTTTAGGGGACTTGTATTAATATGCTATCCATGATATATTTTGAGAGGTGCCCCAAGGGAGCAATCGCTTAGCAGGAAAACAGAAATAAGTGATATTTGTGTACATGACAAACGGGATAGTTGTCCGTGCATACGACACAATTCACTGACCACATTGTCAATATTAAAATTTTACAATTGTTTAGTGATTTAATATTTCAAACACTCATAACCTTTTAGTTACTGGACAGATTTATTTCAAACTTTCATAATTCTGCTAAATATATTACTCATTGCGGATATAGTATCGAAAATAATATCGCTAGTGATATTCGTTTGTCTCGCAATGTGGTCAATAAGGAATCTAAAAGATCACGACGTTTCGTATGCTACTGCTATACTTCGTCAGGTGATAAAAACTGTTGTAAGCAAGGGTCTTTTATACTTTACGGGAGGACCGTAAAGCGGTCTAAAATTCGATCGATAATTGGAACAATAACGCCCAATGCCTATTGGTCGACGCACACGGTGATCGACCAATCACCAAGGCCGCTGGTTCGGCCGCTGGTTCGGCTGATGCACCAGGCCTATTGGCCGACGCATACGGTACTCGACCAATCAACGGGCCGCTGGCTCGGGCCGTCTGCTGAATGGAATCGACCGTTGTTGGCTGGCAGGACGGCGAGTGTCATGGCGGCGTATCGTCCGCATCCAAAATTCAGGGATATCGATCCCGTTGTCTCTGTTGAAATTATTAGGATTGAGACGGATATTGATAGCTTCTTTTACCCTCCGTGTATACCAATGCCGTTCCTGGGAAAGGCACTGAACCCCGTCCCAGTCTGGTTGATGCTGGTTGTCCCAAGCATGTTCGGCTACGGCTGAGTTGTCAGTTCGACGGAGTCTGACGTCCCTCTTATGCTCAGTGATTCTTTCTTTTATCGGACGGGCAGTTTCACCGATGTAGGATCTATCACATCCTTTACAAGGGATGTTGTACACAATGCCGTCCCGTCTATGTGGAGGAATTGGATCCTTGGGGCGTGCAAGTTGTTGACGTAGGGTGGTATCTGATCTGAAAACCGTTCGAATGCCATGGCTCTCTAGGCGGCGCTTGAGTTGTTGGGAGACCCCATCAATGTACGGCAAGACTGTAAAAGTCTTGTATACCTTCTGATCCCTGGGTTCCGACGATCTATTCTTGGTATTGTGTATAAAACGGCGTGGGTAACCGTTGAGACTCAGGGCACTGCGAACACGGGTCCGTTCTGTGCATGGCTGTTGTGGACTTGTCACAATGCGTGAAGCTCTGTCAAATAGACATTTCACTAGACCTCTCTTCACCGATATGGGATGGTGAGAGTCAAACGCTATGTACTGGTCTGTGTGGGTAGGCTTCCTATAGACTGAGGTGGAGAGCCTATGGTTGTCGTGTCTATGAACTAGAGTGTCTAAGAATGCTATCTTCCCTTCACACTCTATCTCTGATGTGAACTGGATGGTTGGTTCAAGGCTATTCATGTGTTTAAGTAGCTTATCTGTTTCAGAGATGGGAACTATGATGAAGGTGTCATCTACGTATCTCTTCCAAACACGAGGCAAGCAAGAGAGGGGACATGTGTCCAACGCTTCTTCTTCGAAACTCTCCATGTATAGGTTGGCCACAACAGCCGAGACTGGACTGCCCATGGCTGCCCCTTCTGTCTGTTCATAGTATGAACCTTTATACAGAAAATATGTGGATCGTAGAACAAACTCGAGGAGTTGAGTGAGTTGTTCCGGTGAGAGTGCGGTCCGGGTAGACAAATTGCTGTCTGATTGTAAGCGTTGCAATGTAGCATTGCATGCGCCCTCAATCGGTACATTGGTGAAGAGTGAAACTACGTCAAACGAAACCATGCGTTCTTGAGTACCGATGGTTTGCTCTGCTATGAACTCTGCAAAACCACTCGAATTGGGAATCGTATATTCAGTCAAACCGGTGAGCGGAGAAAGAATTTCAGCTAGGTATTTTGAGAGGTTATAGGCAAAGGAGCCTATGCATGACACTATAGGTCGTAATGGTACTGTGGGTTTGTGTATCTTGGGTAACCCGTATATTCTAGGAGGTTGCTTTTGTGTGGGTTTCAGTCTACGATAGGTCGGTTCATCCATCACATTGTCTTTCTTTAGGTTCAGCAAGGTGTTGGTAAGCTTGCGAGCCAAACGATCTGTGGGATCTTTCTTTAATACACGATACGGACCAGACTCCAATAAGTCGGTCAATTTCTCATGGTATATTGTGGTGTCTAGAATGATTGTGGCTCGACCTTTGTCGGCTGGAAGAATAGTAATACTATCATCAGCCTTCAAAGTTTTGAGAGCGGTGTGCATTTCTTTCGAAATGTTGTGTTTAGGGGGGCGTGCTTTTTGTAGGATGTTGTCTACATCTCTGCGGGCGGCGTCGGCCGACTCCGCATCAAGATACTTGACCGCTGTCTCAACTTTCGCAATTATTTCGGTAGCTGGAATCCGTCTAGGGGAGACGGCAAAGCCGAGGCCTTTCTTAAGAATCTCTTCTTCCGAAGAAGTGATCGTTCTAGAGGATAGGTTAATAACCCACTTCTCCTCATTCGCTAATGAGGGCACCGTCCTGCTCGACTTTGGCTGTGTAAGTTTATCAAATTTCGTTTGTTGTCTCGTTTTACATTTCATGAAGACATCTCGGTAGATATCTTCATTAACCTTCACTATCTCATCGCTATGTTGGGGGACTAAGTTCGATATGACTTCGGCCTTCAAAGTTTCATATTCGGTCTTGGCCGAGCCAAGAGTGCGTCTTGTTAGAAAAATCAACCAGACTGGGACGGGGTTCAGTGCCTTTCCCAGGAACGGCATTGGTATACACGGAGGGTAAAAGAAGCTATCAATATCCGTCTCAATCCTAATAATTTCAACAGAGACAACGGGATCGATATCCCTGAATTTTGGATGCGGACGATACGCCGCCATGACACTCGCCGTCCTGCCAGCCAACAACGGTCGATTCCATTCAGCAGACGGCCCGAGCCAGCGGCCCGTTGATTGGTCGAGTACCGTATGCGTCGGCCAATAGGCCTGGTGCATCAGCCGAACCAGCGGCCGAACCAGCGGCCTTGGTGATTGGTCGATCACCGTGTGCGTCGACCAATAGGCATTGGGCGTTATTGTTCCAATTATCGATCGAATTTTAGACCGCTTTACGGTCCTCCCGTAAAGTATAAAAGACCCTTGCTTACAACAGTTTTTATCACCTGACGAAGTATAGCAGTAGCATACGAAACGTCGTGATCTTTTAGATTCCTTATTGACCACATTGCGAGACAAACGAATATCACTAGCGATATTATTTTCGATTTCATAATTCTGTTTCTATTTGTGTTTTTTTAATTTTTTTTTGTATTGTCATCCGAATAATTATCTTTCTATTATGCATAATATATTACAAAATCTACAAAAAGAAAGAAGGACAAATAACTACTGAAATAATTCCTCAATGATGTCATTTTGAGACAACTGCAGATAGTTTTTATTTCAAATAATCCCCCATGAAACATTTTCTGAAACAAAAAAATATTGTGTTATTTAGATACATATAAAAATTTTCACAAGTCATACAAATAACACAAAAGGTTATTTGATTTAAAATTGATTTCTGTTCTTAAAACTGTTGATGTATAATCTAGAGTCATTTCAATTCTCATTCAACACAATGCTTCATTATCGTCTTGATTAGTTCGTGAGGCGAGGAGGAGGGAGGGGGGGGGGTGCTCTAAATCATACCAGACCAATCATAATAATGGTTCGAACTTCAATTACACTATCATTACTATCATCACAACCCAGACCGATGCGAAAATTGGGTTAAAAAAATACAATCCTCATTAGGCAGCACAGATAGGAAATAAAGAGAGAAGAAAACGCACCTCATATTTCGCTTTCCACAGGTCTCCCCTATTCATTAGCCTAGTTTTACAGCAGTCCCCCAGCCCGTCGCGAGTTAGAGTAAAACGCCCCCATGCGGTGACACCTCAAGGTCATCCGAAGCCCGCCGAGTTTCTTTTTTCGTGGCAAGATTGTGTCATACAGTACACACAGGGTTGCTTCTGCTTCATGCTGTTTTGATGCCCGATTTCTATTCGCTGCTTCGTCTGTACTTGTTACTCATGACATGACACCTCTATTGTTAAAATAACCCTAGGAGTCTGCGAACATATCTTGATTTTTATCAGCCTAAGATCTAGATCATTGATAATCTGTCAAGGTGATTTGAGAGCCTGTCATCTTTGACCTTATAACATCTTTTCTTTTTAAAGCCATTGAATAGGTATGGTGCTTATGTTATGGTAATGAATTATGTGCAGGGGCGTCCATATTCAGAGGGGGAGGGTACATTAAGTGCCCCCCATATTTCAGACCTAATGCTTCAGGAGGTATCATTGTCTACCTTCCATCTTCTCATTTCTCTGTTTCCGCCTGTCTCCCTTATTCTCTTGCCTACAGCCATCTCTCCTTTTTTCCATCGCCCTCTCTCTCTCTCCTTCCCTCTATCTGTCAATCAATCACCCCCTGTCTGTTTGGCTGTCTCTGTCTGTCTGTCTGTCTCTGTCTCTCTGTCTCTATCTCTGTCTCTGTCTCTATTTCACACACACAATCTATTTCTTTCTTTCTCTCTCTCTCTATAATATATATACATATTATTATGTATATCTCACATACACAACCTCTCTCTCTCTCTCTCTCACAAACTCTCTCTCTCTTTCTCCCTTTCTTTCACGCACAATCTCTTTTTCTGTCCAGCTCTCTTTGTGTGTCTCTCTCTCTAACTCACGTACTCTCTGTCTATCTGTTTCTCTGACTCTCTTCCTCTCTCAGTTCAGTTCAGTATCATCTAATTCTATCAAAATAAAAATACAAGGAATACATTTTCCTACTTTCGTGCAAACGAGATTTGTTTGTAGCACAGTACAAAATAAATGATAATACCAATAATACAAAATAATGAAAACGTACATGTAGTATAACTACTATTCCCTCTTAATATGCTTATTGTTCATGATTTTCCTTTACTTATTTGATTTTTGGGGAATCTGTATATTTACGTTTTCCCTTATTGAATCATTATAACAACATATAATTTCTGACACGGGGATTCAACGTTTCAGGGAAATAACGTTGTATGCATGTTTTATTATTCTGTTGACCTAGTTATTATCACGTACAATGACATGGAAGCTCCGTTCAGTCCTCGGCCTTCGGTCTAAAGGCTTAGGGTTCGAATCCCTGTGTGATCGGTTTATCGTCAGACAAGACAAGGCATCTCACCCGGCATCTATTTTACAGTTGCCTCTCTAGACCCAGGCGTAGTAAACGCGTATATATGGCAGAATTACACTTTAGATGCTTTACCCTGACGTCTGATATTATAGCTAAGGCAAAGAACACAAACCAAGCGTAATAATACATATCATATTATGAACCATATCGCAGAGAAAAATTAAGTATCCACATCATTCTGCAGGGCGCTCATCGCGCTCACTCTCAACTGTCTCACAAAAGATTGGTGGTGGCTATTTTACCTGACTGCTAAGAAAGCATAAATGCTTGCTAGTAAGCAACCAGAGGACCGACGGCTTTAGGTCCTCTCCGAGGGAAGATTATTGTTTTGCATAACTCAATTGTCGTAGTTAAATCATACACTAACTTTGTATTTTGGGATTTTTTCTTTTGTATTTTTTGTCAGTGGTGATATCATTAAAATTGTTTATTTTGATTTAAATTGTTAATAACGAAAAATGTTGTTTATTCGTACATGCAATTTATAGAGTTGTCTTTAGTAATTTCTTTTCATGGGGTGTTAATTCTGTTCTATGGCGTTGTGAAAGAAAAATGGATTGCTACTAAAAGGAGGAGGAAGATAAGTAGATCAGTATACGAGAATAACAATAAATCACCATGGAAACCACGAAGAACATCTAAATACCTCTTCTCCCCGTTGATAAGTTTTGTCGAGGAATGAATACATACTATGTTTAAAGTGTATTCGGTAAATACTATGTTTACAGTCTCATGTTGGTAGTTTTTTAATACTACGATCCCATATCTGGTCGACTAACGCCCGGCCAATTACCCCGGATGATTACCCTCGTAGTGTACGACCCTCCATGTTTTGTATTTGTCATGTATCATAATTATATACTCATCGTGACAGTTTTTTTTTCAGCCGGCTTTTGAATTAGATTTATGCTGCTTAATATTATTATTTATATTCTAGTAACCATTGATATCTTTAGTGTGTGTTGGTGTCGTCATAAACACATCTTTAATAGTACAGAAGGCTCGAGACAACATACGCAATAGTTCTTATTAACCTGCACTAATGTCCTTTGGCAAGACACTGATCTACATTTGCCACACTCAACCCAGGTGATGTAAATGGGTACCTGGCAGGAATTAATTTCTTGAAATGCTAGAGCGCCGTAATGGCAGCCAAGCTAAAGTAAGGGTAATACTCGGGAGCGCCAGGAGTGTCAAGTCTGGCAGATTATGAGCGCTATACAAGAACCCAATATTATTATTAATTCAAATGAACCTACCCCTCCAATGCCTAACTCTCTTCTCAGTATTTTTTAACAGGCGTTTGTAAAAGATTTCCTTTTTGGGATTTCCCCTCCTTCTGCTCTAGAATCTATTTACTATAATTACTTTTCTTCTTGTCTATTGCTTACCATAAGTATTGTCAATGAGAAGGCCGATACATGTGAATTGGAAATCAATTCAATTAAATTTAATTATAAAACCTAGCCCTGAAGTTTACCCTCTAACAGCTACATTTACTCCATACAAATAACCCTAAAACATATCCTATTAGTAATATTGGCCTACCCTACGACAGGTCTCTCTGTTTGTCTGTCTCTGCCTGCCTACTCTTCATGTCTGTGTCTCTGTCTCTCTCTTCTTCTTCTTTCTCTCTTTCTTTTTCTTTCTCAAGCATGTTCTCTATCTCTCTCTCTCTCTCTCTCTCTCTATTATAATCATGAATGCATTCATAATGTGAATATAACTCTTTTCCCTTTTAACCGTCTGCTGACAACTGGAAGATACATTTAAAAATATTTGTTTAGACAAAATAATTTGAATCTTCAATCTTGAATGGTATACTCCAAGGGGTGGGGGTGAGTAGAAGGGGGTTGTCCAAAAAGGGTAATTATCATTGGTCAGTTGTCCGTCAGTCCGTCCAGGTACGATGCTGTTGTCATTTGCAGTAGCTATGGGGGGGGGGGGGGGGGGGGGTGGTCTGTGGGTAGTAGTTAAAAATCGAAGTCTTCCATTTATTTTTATATAATGTGGCGAGTTACTCATTGTGGTTCATAATTAGAAGGAGATGGTATCGCTGTTGCAGATTTATATTAAGACAAACTATGCTTTCCATTATATTATACAAACTATAAGTACTGCAATCCGATTGTGATAACCTTTAATTATTCAATCTTGAAAATGTATTTTCTGGGAAAGTTTTAAAAACCTTTCCAACATGATCATTTCTCAGAATCACGCAGCAAACATTTATATTAGTTCTTAAAAACAAAACAAAAACGCCCATGAAATGAATGCAATTTCATAAATATGTTGTGTTTCAAAATGTCGTCCCAAAAGGAGTTCTTCTTCAAAAATAAGATTTAATTTGGAAACAACATCGGGGGACCGTTTCAACATCATTCGCTCTGCTATACTACCTTGCTATATAGCTGCAGCAAGGTTGATGACCTATGCCGGTATTACCTCGGGAAATATCTCTGTCATCTCCCGATAAGGACTATCTAGCCAATTTCGAATTTCATCTCCGAAATTGGAACGAGTTTTCTACCTCCTCTTGACGCTTGTGCGGCATCCCCCGCAGATAAACTTGTTCTAATTGGATTGTGTAGATTTCCCCCAGACAGTTGGGAGCAGCAAAAAAAAAGAAATATGGCACACTGACTGCGCGGTCACTGTCACACAAAAATTGCCCCGAGTTTCCTCCGACCTTTTATTTTAAAAACCCAGGCGCAAAGAAAACGGAGAGCGTTGACTCTTTGCTCTTCAATTGGATTAAAGTAATGTGAGAGTGGGCAAAACATATTAAAGGATTGTATCAGTTTCAATGCTGAAAGATGCCAGGTTAAAGGCTCATAGAGTCATTAATTTTTGGTCCGAGTGTGTGAGATGCTTTTTGGGGAGTGATGCGATCAGAGAGTGATGAGGGTTTATCTGAGCGAAGATGGAGGGTGTCAGCTTTAATAGAGAGAGCAGAAAATAGAGATTTGACCATCCATCCTGCCACCAGCTAACGGGTGCATGGTATGCCCCCTTCCACCAGTCTGTGTCCAAATAATAAATGTATAGAATCTATTGTCCCTTTATTGATGACGAGACCCCTTTTGCTTTTAACCTAATAAGTAATCTTCATCAGTATTAGTAGGCTTAACGCGCGCCAAACGAGGGCGGATTGGGAGCCTATAAATATGACATCCAACGCGCGATTTTGACAAATTTCTTCTCATTATCCGTCTCTCGAAGAAGATGTATCGCCGAGAGAAGATTGAATCTGAAGGAGAAGTTAGGCAACTTGGAAGACGAAGAACAAACTGGCAGATGGCGACTTCTCATTCTTTTTGTAGTTACCAAAAGTGATGGACTGGCGATGAAAATTCTGGCCTTAGCTCCTGTTAGAGTTTCTCGTAATTAGCTTTGAAGCTAGAAGGAGAAGAACCTGCTGAAAGTTTCGACTAAAAAAGTTGTGTCGACGTCTTTGTTCATCTATGTCAGTGGTATGGGTGTCACTCTAAACAGACTTCGTCGCGCGCTTTAATAAGTTCACTATCACATGTGTGTGCCCTTATCAATAAGTGGAAACTCTAGCGTGAAAAAACGATGAAGTCAAACTTCAACAAAGTATAGGGACGTCTGTTTCAGAGAGTTTTCCAAACGCGTTTGGGGGGTAAATTGGCAGATGGGAGCAAGGAACGGATCCTTGGCGCCGGGAGTTGGCGAGCAGTGCTCCCCCTAACTCTCCGGTCTCTATACTCCCCAACGCGGCGTAGCGCGCTTCTTCTTTCCTGGCCATGAACGTGCTATATTGAGGGTGTGGGTGGAGTACCAAGCATGTCAACCGTGCGCATTTTTTTTCCTCATTCCCCTTTGCGAGTGAATAGAGCCTGAAAACGGCAACAGATGGTTTGGGCAGGTGGAAGTGTTGCAGCGCCGTCAAAACTCCGCAACCAAAGACTCGGCACTGCCAGGGCGCGTCAGGCTCCCCCAGACCACCTCCAATTGGACTAAATAATAAGAATTATTATTATTCAACGCCCATTTTTATTATTTCTTAATTTCATGGATGTATAGGGCCGCTGCCTGAAGCAGTAGGTACCTTATCGGAAGCCTTCCCACCCGTGGACAGGCCGCGTTAGCGTCTAAGTTCGGCTGTCACTGCCATCATCGGCGGCGCTCTCTAACACCCAGCGTTCGCCCTGTATCGCTCCTTCTTTCTCTTTATCTTACCCCAAAATGTTTTCAAGTCAAACTTATGTTCGATAACAGAGGGACTAAAGCATGAAGGAAGAGTTGGAAGCGGGAAAGCAAGCCGAGTAAGAATCTAACATATGGTAGTGTTCAGCGCGCGCAATCTGTGCCGCCTTATCGAGTCAACCAAAAAAAAAACCTCTGCCGAATCTTGTTCGTCATCTTACTCTTCATACTTCTCAGACGGTGAAAAGAAGCGGAAAACAACAAGAAACAAAAGTGGAAATGGTCATTAAACCCCTACCAATCTCCGCTGCAATGACGGGAAAAGGGATTAGAAGATAAGCTTCGGACCCCGACGTGGTTTGGCGACGCGACCGCCCTTCGAGAAACTTTTTCGTCGTCCCCTCGAGTTTGGAGAAAGTTGTGTGACGAATCTCGGGCACGACACGTCTTCTCGGCACTCTGCCGGTTTCGGTACAGCATACATAGCCCTTGTTGAGGGAGAGCTGCACAGGGGCTATGTATACACTGTGGTTTCGGCTGGGCTCGCCAATGTCCTCAAAATCCTTCTCGTTGGCCGGGGTTACACTCCGGTTCGAAATATTGTTAGCTGTAATTGTGCTCGAGGGCACCGACTTGACCAAGCTTTATTGAATTAATAAGAAGATCAAAGGGGGATTGCCTTTTCAAAGGGTTACCCAAGGTCGAGCATAGGAATTTATCTCATGTTGTTCTTACCTCTCTCGCATACCGTATCAAAATAAACCTATTCATTGCACCGGCTACCGGCTCGCTTTACCAAACACAATTCGAGTACTATGGCATGCTTAAGATAAACGGAAAGCGATCAACTTTCTTTATTTTGTTTCTTATAACGGATCATGAATTGAACATACAAACAACATGATATATACCCAACAAATATATAGTACAAAACACGCTTCATGCGGTAGGATTCTATAGGCTTAAACAATTAGAATCTTAAACTATCGTTCTTATAACGTTTTGACCCTCGCTATTGACTTAATTGGACCATTAAATGGTTAGCATTGTTTGTAGATATCAATTGAGAGAGGGGTATCATATTACAATGTTCGAATGACGTCAGATCACATGACTTGACTACTTAAGATGGATTACAAAGACGTTATATTGATACGCAATGCCGCTGCAATAGGGTAAATAGACTACCATAAAAACTACCGTATATATTTGCACTATCGTTGATACATATTCTTGGTACAATAGCGCTCGCGTTACACTGCCCGCGGAAATATTCAATTCGAATTCCTTTTAATGATTTTCTTTTTCTTTTCATTATAAAGCTAATACAAACAATTTGTTACTTAGCCAATTGCATTAGGGCTTATGACCAAATGTTTTGTTAGCGACAGGCCATGTATGGGCACGGTCACTATTTATCTAATGGACATGCCCTAGAAGTGTGAAATGTCTCTCTTTTTTGTGTTTTTGATTATGTTTCTAAAACGAAAATGATTTAATATAATGACAATTAATACACAAGTATAAAGACAATACAATATAAATATGTACTTTCATGTTGATTTATTATACAAAGCAAAACGGATAGACCAATACATTGAGCAATCGCCCAACAATCCGTAAAGCGATACAGTCCAATGGCAGAAACACAAAGTGGTTTATTTCAATGCCCCTATCATGTTTCTTTTGTGAATACGGCGTAGTTGCTTTCCTCAATCTTTATGTCAGTTTTATTCTCGCTTATACAATCTTACTATCAAAGGTTTATCATTACTCTGTGTTTTCTGAATAATTTTGCATACAATGTATCATCCGGTTAAGCGTGTAATCACCCATGCGTTGTGTATATCATAGCATTATGCATACAAATTGGTAACACAATGTCGTTAAGAAATGCAACTTGAAAGGTACCATTGGTTTTCATAGGGGCTATGCAAACCAGCTTTATCTTAATAACTAATAACTATTGTAATTGCATTAACTATGTCTAGCACGAACAAAGGATAGTTAGTTATAAAGTTACATGACTTTAAAATGGAGTCCCGACCTTACATTCTTATCCTTTTCGTGTTTGAATGTACGAATAGTATTGTCGTTGTGTCTGCATCACGCTGTACGTGCTATAGTTGAATACATGTCCGCACTTGGCATGCTATTCCAGTGTTGTGTGTGTTGCTTATGAGGATCCTTGGCACTAAACCATTAAACTGAGCACAATACACTCAGGGTAATTTATTACATTTAACATTAATGACTATTGTTGATAAAATCATTAGACCCGTATAGAAAATTTAAACAAAATATTATATAGTTCTTAAATATTTTTGTTGTTGGGTATTTTTTTATTTATTTATTTATTTATTTATTTATTTATTTATTTATTTATTTATTATTTTTTTTTTGGGGGGGGGGGGGGTAGTAAGGTTATAAATCATTGCGACCACAACTACACTCTTAGTACCTCATAGACGATTGCATTATCACTGTAGTTATTAACGCTAACATATTTGGTACGTCATGACTGGTATTCTCTTTGTAGTCGGTAACACAACGATTACTACCACAAAGAATACATTCCCCTCTTTCTCTTCTTTCTCCTCCTCCCAATCTCATCGTTTCATCAATCATCACAATTAGAATCATCATCATCATCATCATCATCATCATCATCATCTTCATATTCATCCTCATCAGCAGCAGGAGCAGTAACAGCATAATCATCATCATCATCATCATCATCATCATCATCATCATCATTATTATCACCACCACCACCATCATCACATTATCATCACCACTACCACCATCTTCATCAGCCTCCTCCTCCTCCTCCTCCACATCATCTTAATCAACCCCACTTCCAGCACCACATCACTATAAGCAGGTCATCATCTCATCTACTACTACCAAACGGTATAATGATCATTATATTCCCTCCTCATCCCTCTCGTCCTCGTCCTCTCACGCTCCTCCTCACCTCTTTCTTCCTCCTCCTCCTCATTATTATCATTCACCTCCACCTCTTCCTCCCCATCCTCTCCCTCCTCCTCCTCATCTAAATTAACCCCTACCTCCAGCACCACCACAAATAGCACTTTATCATCCCATGTACTACTACCAAACAGTATAATAATCATTGACCACCACTCCTCCCCCTCTTCCTCCTCCTATTTCTCCCTCCTCCTTCCTCCTCCTCCTCCTCCTACTAATCGGTGTATCCATCATCTTCACCATCTCAATCAACCCCATCTCCAGCAGCACCACCATACCAATGGTAAAATGATCATTACCATCATCAACGTCATCATCATCCTCTCCCCCCTCCTCCTCCTCCTACTCCATCTTCCTCTTCCTCCTCCTCCTATTCCTTCATCTTCACCATCTTAATTAACCCCATCTCCAGCAGCACCCACTATACCAACGGCATAGCAATCATTACCATCATCATCATCACGATCATCATCATCATCCTCATCATCCTCCCCCTCCTCCTCCTCATCCTCTTCTTCCTCCTCCTCCCCCTCCTCTTCCTCCTCCTCCTCCTCCCCTCCTCTTCCTCCTCCTCTCCCTCCTCCCTCATCATCTAAATTAACCCTACCTCCAGTGCCACCACAAGTAGCACTTCATCATACCATGTGCTACTACCAAACAATATACTAATCATTGTCAACCTCCTCCTCCCCCTCTTCCTCTTTCTCCCTCCTCCTCCCTCCTCTTCCTCCTCCTCCTCCTACTAATCGGTGTATTCATCATCTTCACCATCTTAATTAACCCCATCTCCAGCACCACACCACTAAACTAACGGCATAAAAATCATTACCATCATCATCATCACGATCATCATCATCCTCCCCTCTCCTCCTCCTCCTAACCATCGTTTCCTTCATCTTCACCATCTTAATTAACCCCATCTCCAGCAGCACCACCATACCAACGGTACAAATAATCATTACCATCATCATCAGGATCATCCTCCTCCTCCTCAATCCTCCTCCTCCCCCTCCTTTCTGTAGCAGCACCGCTATACCAACGGTAAAATAATAATTACCATCATCATCATCACGATCATCATCATTATCATCATCATCTCATCCCTATCATCCATCCTCCTCCATGTACCCGTCACAGTTCAGCGGCGTGTTGCTATTGTCCCAAACGGTGTCCCATACACTGGGCCTTGGTTACCAAGGTACCTTCGTATACACAGGGAGACCCTAGCCGCCAGAGCGACGATTTAAAGTCTGTTCTCCCTCTCGTCACGGGCAAACGCTTTTCCCAATTTACGTTGATGGAACCCGTATTACCATATAGACATCGGTATTGCTCTCAGGATTATTTATTTCTTTCACCGTTTTTTTTGTTTTGGTTTCAGAAAGGAAACCTGTTGTCACTCACCAAAATATGCAGAGATGAAGCTATCAAAAAATGATAATGAAAGGGTGATCGAGACACAACTTGACTTGACTCGCCATCATAGCAGAACAAGCAAGAGAGCGAGAGAGAGAGAGAGAGAAAGAGAGAAAGAGAGAGAGAAAGAGAGAGAGAGAAAAAAAAAGAGAAGGGGGGGAGAAGGAATGAGATAGATTTTTAAAGAGAGAGCGAGAGAGAGAGAGAGAGAAAGAGAGAGAAAGAGAGATGAGAGAAGAGAGAGAGAGAAAAAAAAGAGAAGGGGGAGAAGGAATGAGGTAGAATTTTTAAAGAGAGAGAGAGAGAGAGAGAGAGAGAGAGAGAGAGAGAGAGAGAGATTAAGATGCGGCTCAGACAGAAAAGGGGCAAACAGAGGGGGGAAATGGCAAGAGAGAAGAAAAAGAAAATCAGAAAGATCGAGGCAGACAAATTACAGAAAGATAGGAAGAAAGGTACACAACACCTAAGGAGAGCCCGACATACAGACGGGAGAAAGGAGATAGATAGATAGATAGATAGAGAGAGAGAGAGAGAGAGAGAGAGAGAGAGAGGAGAGAGAGAGAGAAGAGAAAGGAGAGAGAGAGAGAGAGAGAGAGGAATACATTAGTAGAAGGATAGAGATGGACCTGAGGTGAGCAGGAAAATTACAGAAGTAAACGAAATATAACCGAATTAGAGCACATCTATATTGAGAGGCAAGGCTTGGAGCGTTCGTGTATGACGAAAAAACAACGATGCAATATAATATACATGTAATTTAATTTACCATTATCTTTATTAAATACATTAGAAAAAGCCCCAGTAATACAGAAAAAAAGAGTGTGTTCGATACCTTTTAAGCTTCTTAAAGGGAAGGTTGAGCGCTGGTAAATGTGCACAATAGTATGTAGTCTTTCCTCATGTTCCCTGAAAAGGATGATCTTCAAAATGAACGCCCCATATTTGAAATATAACGAGAATGAGCTGAAAAAGCTATTCCTTTCATGCCAAAAGACAATGTTTCGTGCCACAAGACATGCAGGTGTCGTTCATATACCTATATCTCTCAGCAGTGCATGCGACTATTATTTGGTAAAACTGTGTCAATTTCTTATCGTTTAGATCATTCCCAAACCTCACAGTAAAGACC
>JAVYIG010007713.1:0-98342 GCA_035222895.1 Strongylocentrotus droebachiensis | reverse complement strand
TATCATTACTTTCCAGAACTTGTAGATGTTGGTGACAAGGATATGCATGAAGGAGAGAACGAAGAGGAGGCAGGAAGACAGGGAAGAGGAGAAGCAAGGGGCTCGAGTACTCTGGGTTCATTTTCATCACATTCAAAGAAGAGTAAGTTGAATGTTTCTCATCCTTTTTCCCCCTCCTTCCTATTATTGCAGCAGTCATAAGCCAATAGGGAGGGCATGCATTAACATGATGACCCCCTGTCCAAGTCGAATATGCCATAATAATAATAATAATAATATGAACACTTATAATGTTAACCATTCACATTTGATTGTTATATTGATGTACTTTTTGTTTTTGGATAATAAACTTCATACTCAAACTCAAAACTCAAACTCAAAATGAACAATGCTACCATACAAACATGAAAAAGAATATACTCATTCTGAACATAGAGGGGGTAATTTTGATGCATACTAGAGTGAAAATATCCCCACCCGCTCTCTCTCCCTCTCTTGGCTTTTACATTTTTGTATAGCTTGTCAGCACTGTTTGAGACCTGTAATAAAACCCCTTTCCCAGTCGGAAAACCCTTGATCTACTGTTAAAGTAGTTTCAATTATCTACCATTCGTATGACTTATTGACAAAGTTTACATTTTCTCAATTCCTTCTTGCATTACAAACATATCAACACATATAGAAATGAGGTTTCTTTTTTTAACATCTGTCAGAGATATTTCAGTAGCCAACTTTTGACATCAATGGCATAGTGCAGGTTACCCCCTCTGTGTTCAGAATGAGTATATTCTTCTCATATTTGTATGGTAGCAGTGTTCATCTTTCTGTAAATAAAAAGTGTAGACTGCATTTTAAATCAAATAATGATTATTTTATTCATTTAAACCTCTTCAGCAATATTTGTTCGTAATATGAACAAAGAAATAACACTGTCTCTCTGTTTATTTCTCATTTACTGTGGCTGGTTTATAATGTAACACGAAGAATATCATCTAACATTGATCGCAGAAAGGATTCACTAGTCTCACAGTGAATGTGGACGAAATATTGGGAGAGTTAAATTTACTTTACAAACTATGTTTAATAATAATTAATAATAATAGCGCTTAGATACTTAGGTGGAAAGTGCTTTATAAGCACCGTTTTATTATTATTATTATTTAAAAGTAATAAATCAAACTAATATTTTGATGAGGTTGCTATAAATGGTATATTGTCCATTGAGCTGTTTGCAGTCGATATGATCAGCACTTGCATAAAGAAATGGGGCTTTGTTAAACTACCCCCTCTTTTGTTGAGAGTGCGTGTAGTGCCAGTACTCAAAGTTTGCATCTGTGGATTATGGCATTGGGCAAGCACACCCTTGCATACCTTTGTTTACCTGTAGGATGAGGATTGTATCATGTAATTCAAGCTTTATGTTTTTATGTTTTTTGTGAGTGTAAATTGTCAACACAGAGGTGGGGATTTATAAGGATGATGGTGAAAATGATGATGATGATGATGGTAGTGATGATGGTGGTAGTGGTGGTGGTGATGATGGTGGGTCGTGGTGGTAGTGATGATGTGGTGGTAGTGGTGGTGGTGATGATGGTGGTAGTGGTGGTGTGATGATGATGATGATGATGTGTGGTGGTGATGATGATGATGATGATGGTGATGATGATGATGATGGTGAAAACGATGATGATGATGATGGTGATGATGATAGTTGTGATGATGATGATGATGATGATGATGATGATGATGGTGATGATGATGATGATGATGATGATAGTTGTGATTGATGATGATGATGATGATGGTGAAAATGATGATGATGATGATGGTGATGATGATAGTTGTGATGATGATGATGATGATGATGATGATGGTGATGATGATGATGATGGTGATGATGATAGTTGTGATGATGATGATGATGATGATGATGGTGATGATGATGATGATGGTGATGATGATGATGATGATCGATGATGATGGTGATGATGATGATGATGATGATCGATGTCGGTTGTGATGGTGATGATGATGATGATGATGATGGGGATGATGATGGTGGTGGTGGTGGTGGTTATGATGATGGTGGTGGTGGTTGTGATGGTGATGGTAATAATGTTGGAGAAAAAACAAAGGAGGGGGTAGTAGTACTCTCGATGGGAGATTCAGTCGTATCAGATGAATGTATAATTTGTCTGTTGAGAGCCAGTAAGGAGTTCACGGCACTCATCTACTTTAAAAATAGGGTTATATAGTGCCCTAATGGCTGCCAACAGACAAATTCAATCAAAGCAATTTTAGTTAAGAATATTACAAACCATAAAATTGAAATTGCATCATGTGGTGCCATTTTTCCTTGTAAAACAATTTTTTAAAATCTTGCATGAACTTTGAATGTTGTAGACGTGGCAAAGAGAAGTTGTTTGTGGATAGAGAGGGAGACGGTGGGGGGGGGAGGATGATGTCAGAAAAACACAGGGTTTTATAGATTGATGATGTGATTGATGGGGAAATGTGTCGTGGGCTCTCTGAGCTAACAACAGTCAGTTGGTTTGATTGATCTGTTGTCATGGTTTATGTTATGCGGAGAGAGAGAGGGAGAGGGGGGGGGGGAGGGGGAGGGGAGGGGAGGGGGGGGGGGAGGGGGAGGGGGGGGAGGGGGGGTGAAAAAAAAAGGGTTTGTTGATGACAAAGCAAGAGGGGGTAGATGATGTATATAGAGAAGATGGGAGGAGAGAGGGGGATGTAGAGAGATATTATATATAGAGAGAGAGATAAAGAGAGAGGGGAGGGAGGAAGAGAGAGAGAGAGAGAAAGAGAGAGAGAAAGAGAGAGGGGGAGAGAGGGAGAAAGGGGGGGGGGGGAGGGGATGGAAAAAAGGGGTTTGTTGATGACAAAGCAAGAGGGGTAGATTTTGCATATAGAAGATGGGAGGAGACAGAGGGATGTAGAGATAGATATTTATAGAGAGAGAGAGATAAAGAGAGGGGAGGGAGGAAGAGAGAGAGAGGGAGAGAGAGAGAGAGAGAGAAAGAGATATAAAGAGAGAGAGAGAGAGAGAGAGAGGGGGGAGAAAAAGGGGAAGGGGGAGGAGAAAGCAAGGAAGAGAGAGAGAAGGGGGGGAGGGACAAAAAAAAAAGGAGGGATAGAGTGAATAAGGAGAAATAAAAGGAGAGAAGGGTGAAATGGGAAAAGGGGAAGGTTTAAATAAATTTGAACTATTCAAGAAAGGAAGAGAACAGAGTTGGACGAAAGAGAAACAAGAGAGGAAGACAGGTGCAAAGGATAGGACAGTGGGAAATGAAAAATGATCAAACCTCTAATTCCTCCTCCTCTCCATATTTATAGCATCATTCCATTTTCTCGTTTTCATTTACTCCAAATATTAACAAGTACCAGCGAGGAAACGAGGTCTCCCTGATTTGAAATGATCGACAGTTCACTTCTTTCCCTTGCCATCAAAATGACACAAATTATTGAAAAGTTGCCCCTTGCAATTATCCAATCACAATTTATATCTTCGATATGAACAGCAGCATGACCCAGAAAGGAAACATTACCGCACATCAGTATGTGCATACAGGTATGATGAAATTCTCTCTCTTCCCGCATGAATGCAAATGCATGGGAATGTGGGTTTTGAGGTCTAGTTGCGATGATTAAAGCAGTTAATTCTTATTCTATTTTTACATTTTCCCCCGGAATCTGGAGCATGAAAGTGAAAAATAAAAATGTGCATTTTTTCGCCCACCAGGGTAATAGTGGAATTCTATTAGGCCCTTGAGGTTTTTGAATGATTTTTTTTTCCTCATGATTTTGGAAATGGCAAGGTGGAAAATTGTAAAATACCATTATAAATCCTGATGATTTTTTTAAAGGAATTATTTTACCATAAGCTGACTTGATGTTAAATGAACGTAGAGGGCCTCTACACTCTTGAAAAACTCAAGATTTGACTCATTTAACTTTTCTGTAAATTTAGTGGCACCCTAAAGACCAAAATAACCAGAATTCATCTTGGAATTATACACAAATGTGGTATTGAGTATATATCATCCGTTTTGAGACAGAAGGGCATTACTTTAATACAGGTGAAACGCCCTTTTGGCTTTGAACAGATGATATGTTAATAAGACCACAAACCAAATTGCAAAATTGTCTTTTTTTTCAAATTGATTTTGAACATACCAAGGCAGACTTCATGAAGATTTTCGCCTTTTTTACACTACCTTTGCCAAATCTGTACACTCTACAGAAAAAAAGAGAGACATTTGAAAAGGTTAAACACAGTGTAAGGACATCTTTTGCGGTGTTGTTCCTACATGCATTTCCAGGCGAAGGAGGTATGGGGTAAGATGTTGTTAGGAGAATGTGGTATTGAGTATATGCCAGGAAGGCCAGCAATCAATATTTGCATGGCGGAACTTAGCGGAAGTGTTTGGCAATCTAATTTAGGGAAGGAAAAAGGGAAAGCCAAGATGCCTGTGTGCACTTCTATAGCCTCGGTTTGGTGATTGCGGGTAGCACCGGGGTCGGTTGGTTGGTTTCTCGCAGCAAAGGGATGTATTTTTTAATGAGATGTTTGGTGTTTAATGTGCTACCAGTATTAAATATTCAAATTGAAATGGTGTTCAAGGCATTTTCATAAGAGAAAAACAAAACAAAAACAAAAACAAAAATGCCAAATGAAAATGTTGTTTTGATAGTTATAGAAATATGCATATGCGGTTTACAATATTGCCTATATCTATTTTGCTAAATATACACCCACTTTCTATAAAAGTCAAGTAAGAACCTCGTCATGATAAGAAATAGCCAGTTGTACCTGACAGTTTCAGCAAAGAAAAGAAAGAAAACAGAACTATTTTCAATACTTGAAAATTAAATTTGAATTATGAATATTATAAATACATTTTTTTCTTCTCTGAATACGTAGCTGAAGGAATGTTCTGGTCATGATCAAAGATTAATGTTTTATTATTGTGAAGGTTCATATTCTC
Source organism: Strongylocentrotus droebachiensis (assembly GCA_035222895.1). Lineage (NCBI taxonomy): Eukaryota > Metazoa > Echinodermata > Echinoidea > Camarodonta > Strongylocentrotidae > Strongylocentrotus > Strongylocentrotus droebachiensis. The sequence goes on along the minus strand of JAVYIG010007713.1, from coordinate 93,342 downwards.
TTGTATCGATTTGTGGTAGGAAAATTCCTTTGAGAGAAGCTTTCATTAAGTGTTTGCTGTATGGCATTTTGGTGGGCATTTGGTGTAAGTTTATTAATTTGCAATAAGTGTATTTTTTTTAGAGGGAAATGCTGAGAGAGCAGTTTTCTATATATGTAGTTTAGTGAGCTATAAAATTGATTACTGAACTGCTATCTGTTTGGGTTTGATTGGTGTTTGTCTATTTAATTCTCAATCTCTTAAAGGTAATACAAAGTTTTGGGAAATTTTGAAAATGGGTGGATAGTGATTCTTTACAATTTTGATGTATTTGGATACTCATGTGCATGTAATATAAGCAGTAGAAAATTTTAGCCCCTGAAAACATTTCTGCTTTCGAGACAAATTGAATATTAAAAATTTACCGGTGCTCCCAGGTAAATTTTTGATATACATTTCAATTAGCGTCTACGGCCGTACGATGGTAGCTTGCGACCATGAAAATCTCAGAATATGTAGTTGTGATATATAATTTCCAAACGGGAAATAGCTAATCGGTCGATTTTTAGTCAAGAAAACATTGTTTTATAGCTTAATTAATGTCTTGACCTTAAGAGGGAGCTATACAACATAAAGAGTTTATTATTTACAATTTCATAACTTTAGACTCGAATTCAACCGCGACAATGATCACTGAATATCGTAGGGTCGCATATGCTTCCAATATGTTCATTTGAACCAAATTCATGACCCCATACCAAAACTTTGTATTACCTTTTAAGAGCTAGCTAGCTAGATAGATAATTTTGGTGATTGATCTTTCTAAGAAAAATGTATATATTAATATTCTTTGAAAAGAGTAACTTACTCTCTAGTCTCTATCATTTCTAACTTTACTAGAGACCTATATGTTTATTTTACCTATGTTTATCTATTTTTTCCCTCCACATTCTCGAAATTTTTGTATGTCTTCTGATCATGATCCACACAAGATTTTAATAAAATTTCCCCTTTTTTTTCCCTTGAGCGCTCTTGTTATTGATATGTGGTTCACCTTTTCATATGGCGACTAGATATTGATGCTTTACAAAATCCCAAATTGCATCAGATTGAATTGGTTAAAACTGTTATTTTTCATTTTTTTCAAATTCTTTATCGGTTTGTGTAGGTATGTGTATGTCTCTTCTTGAATATGCATTTCTACATCTATGATACATCTATATGTTTTTGTTTCTACTTTTTTTTCTCCATCTATCTATGGTTTGATCTCTTCTCTCCTTTTATCCTGTCATCTATATTTTTTATCTGTATCCATTTAGTTTTCCGTCATCCAATATATCTATCTGCCTGTCTATCCATCATATCTATCTATCTATTTCTGTCATTTTATCTTTCATTCTGTCTGTCTATCTTTGTATCTCTCTCTCTATCTATAAATCGTCTTTCTATCTATTTATCTATCTATCTATCTATCTATCTACATGTATGTATGTATGTGTCTATCTATCTTTTCTGTTACTCCATCCATCTATCTATTTTTCCCCCCTCCAAAATTCTTCCTCGATATCCCCCCTCCCTCCCTCCCTCCCACTTGTTCCCCCACCCATTACCTCACTTTCACATCAAGGCCCATCATAAACGAAATCCCCCACTAAATCCTCACAGACAGCCGTCCCCCTGATCAATACTTCTCACCGCCGCGCCGATACCGCTGACCAGCTGTGCGTCCTACCAAAATACCTCCCCTCTGCAAATTTTATCGATCGCTTTACCCAATTACTGATTTCTTTCCCCCTCCCCATTCTTTTCATCGCTCCCCCTCTCTTCATCCCTGTTTGATAAACGACACCTGTTGCCTCAGCAAATCTGCTTTATCGATGCAACGCAATCGGCAACAGCTTGCTGTACATGCCACACTTGCTCTTTTGTCTTTTGTTGAAATTTTATGACTGAAAATAAGCAAAAACCTCACTAGTAAAATATTTGATAGTAAATCTGCTTTGCTTAGACAAGAAAATTACAACAGTCCGCCTGTGGGCATTATGGGTAGGCCTATATGGTCACTACGTAAAGCTCTATAGAATTTGAAGCGGTAATAGAGTAAGTAGATTTACCTACTGTTTTTTTTTAAACTTAATATGATATATATTACAAAAAAGGAATATATTACTTGTACCAATGCTAGTAATCTGAAATACTGTCTGTTAAGAGCCATAAGACGTTAACTGTAATAAGCTTTTAAAAAAAGAGTTAACAGTCTTCTAGCACTTAACAGATTATATTAGCTTTATTCCAATTCAAAGATGTTCCTTTTTATATAATTGATATGATTTTGATGTGATGTAATTTCTCAAATACATTCAATTTCATCGATTTTTTCTTCAGAATAATCGAGGAAGATGCTGATGAAATAAAAGATATTCTTTTTTTATAGGATTTATGAATAATTTGATGTGATGTTATTTCTCAAAATAAACTTCTTTTCTTTTACTTTTTTCCAGGATAAACGCAGACGATGCTGACAAAAAAAAAATCCTTTTCCTAGAATTTAGATGATTCAATGTGATGAAATATCTCAAATATTCTCATTTTATTTTATTTCTTTCAGCATAACTGAGGAGGATGCCGATGAAATTGTAGCATTACTGGTCAGTCTGCTGGAACTGCCTCCTTCTATCTTCTCTGACATAAAGTGAGTAGGCTAATTTTTATTACTTATTTCATTCAGTTAATTAGTGTATTCTTTCAATTTGATTATGTTTTTCCTACTTTTAACATCGGTATAAACTTCATATTTGGCTTAGTTTTTCTGTAAGTTTTGGAGGAAAGTTGTAGTGTATTCATCACCTTAAAAAATAATTGTGTAGCTAGGATGTATAAAATCGAATTGGAAACAAACTTTACCTTCTATAGGTTAACAGAACAGGAGTATGAAGAAAAATAAAAAATAATATAATATTATTTGCAACATTGTTTACATTACATTATTTGCAATTTGATGATGAAAACAAGAAATGAATGATAAGATAGAACCAGAAAATTGCACATAAGTCGTATTTGGCACCATGTAACTTTTCTTGAGAGAGTGCAAAAGGTCTTGTGGTCTAGTGGATTAGTCACCGGACTGTAAACCACAAGGTCCGCGGTTTCCAATCACGCCTCTGCACTAATGTCCTTTAGCAAGACATTAGTCTACATTTGCCACCCTCAATACAGGTGTAGTAGGTAGGTAGCTGGTAGGATTCGTTCCTTGAATGCAGTGAGTGCTACGGTTGCCGGAGCTAAAGCAGGGGTAATATAAAGTCTTATGGAAATGCATATCGAGACGTTATATCATAATGTGATATGCGCTATACAAGAACGTCTTAATATTATTATTATGTAAACAGAAACAGATTTGGCACCTGAAGGGGGGCAGAACAGAGAATGGTTTGTCAAACATAATAAATGGGTATTTTTTTCCATGTACAATAAACAGCAGAGAAATACACTCTTGTGAGCTCCAAAGGACCTTTGGAAAAAAACAGACATCTGAACATGATTGCAAAAAAATGCAAAAAATCAACCTTTAACAATTTCAACTGCATTTTCGCTTTTACCTGTTGAAGTATCCTGACATAACAGTGACCTATTACATTACTCGAAAACAAATTTATTGGCAATAAAATAAGGGAATTGATACTTTCCTCAAGTCTGGAAATTCATTGTAGTCTTATCCCATGAATAAATATTGCCCATCAGAAAAAAGTTTGAAGGAGTGTTGGAATAATTTAGTACTTAATTGTAAGCCTTAAAAGAGCTCTCCCTCTAACAAAAGAAAGCTCTGGGGGGCGTTTCACAAACTTGTCATCAGTGACAAATGATTTTTGTTATAAGTTACTGAAATCCTTGCTTCTGATTGGTTATCAGCAGATTTGTAACTGATTTTTGTCATTTGTCTTTGAAAAAAAGGCTTTGTTAAACGCCTCCTGGTTTGAAAAAAGAAGAAAAATGTATTAAAATGAAGAAAAATATAGTGATAGTGGTGAGATATTCCATCTTGGTGAAACTCCAAAGAGCACCTATAAATAAAAAGGTTTTAAAACTTAATATCAGCAAATAAATATGTGCACTGATTAATATATGTAGAGATAATTATTTACAGTGTAAGTAGTTGATTGGTATACTACTTCTTCAAAGGGATTAGCTAGATTAATATCACCCACTGCAACATTTACAAATTAGTTGGAAAGCTCCTTTCCTAATTATATCCTCCTTTTGCTCGGCAAATACTGGAGCGAGCGGATTAAAGGCTTGTTATAAAGTAGGTCATCCAAACTATCCGCACTCGATAACCGCCTGATTAGGCCTTCCATTAATCCACCTACCCTCGCCATCTGACCTGCTACGTACTCCCCTCTCGGCCTAATTTCTTGTGATGTCATCGCGGGTAACCATGGGGACATGCATCGATGGTGTGTCCGAGTCTTTCTGATGCGTATCCCCTCTGTCTTTGCGTCTCTCGATCGTGGAAGTGTGATGGAGGGATGGCATCGAGGGTGCTTTTCTTTCCACCTAAGATGTTTTCAAGAGGGGAGTGGATAACTGATGTAGGATTCTTGTGATAACCACTGAGCTCTTCAAACACACATATATCTGATTAAAGGGATTGGGTATCTTTGCTTCAGATTCTGAAACAAAATCCTGGATTTAGCTCATGCTGCAATCATAATTATAAACCTTTAGGTCAGTCAGGAATCCCATGACGTTTACAAGCCGATCGCCAGTCTGATTATCAAGATATTTATGATTGGAATTCGAAATGTTTTTTATAACTCTACAGTCAATTGGGGAAAAGAAGTTTGGTAATACAGGTCACTCAAACATTTTTACTTTTTTGAGGCACTTCATTTTGAAGTGCAATTTTTTTTAGGGCTTCAATATTACACCATGTCACAAACACTGATAACACGTAGGGCCATGCATCTCAGATTTAACATTGTTAAACGATGCCTTTAACATAGATGAAGATCTGATTAAGAAACACCATGTCACAGAATGAGAATGCTAGCAGGTTGTAGGTGTGAAAGCCTTCTTGATGTAGTCTCTTTTTGCCATCTACATCTCTCTTACTTTTCTCCCTCCCCCTCTCTCTTGCTCTCTCTCTCTCTCTCTCTCTCTCTCTCCCTCCCCCTCTCTCTCTCTCCCACTCCATCTGTCTCTTTCTCTATCTGTCTCTCTTCTAAAGCTTTTGGAAGGATGGAATTGAGGATGTTTCGTTCTGTCTCTTCTTCTCTCTTTCTCCTTTTCGCTCTCTTTCTATCTGTTTCTCCCTCTTTCTCTTGCTCCCTCTTTCTCTCTCTTTCTCTCTTTCTCTCTTTCTCACTCTTTTTCTCTCTCTCTCTCTCTCTCTCTCTCTTTCTCTCTCTCCCTATCTCTCTCTCCCTATCTCTCTCTCCCTATCTTTCCATTTTATCCAAAAGATGTTTGATGGGTGGCATTGAGAGTGCTTTTATTCTATCTAAGATGTCTTCAAGAGAGAGGGGACAACTCATGTAGGGTGTTAAAGATAACCATGTATAAATCTGATTAAAAAATACCAATATCACATAATAATGATGCTAGAAGGTTGTTTGTGTTTATGCCTTCTCTTTTTGTATTGTGTCATTTTGAATTTTGTTTTGTGGATACAACGAAAGATGTGTTTAAAAATATTTGTTGACATTTATACATGCATTTAAACAAAAACTACATGTAGAATTGTCTACTATATGCAATGATGGATTGCATTAAAATGCCAGCGGCAGAAAGCATTAATAAAGGGGGCCCTTTCGCCTTTTATAGCTGCTATTGCTATTTCTGCTTATAAAGCTTAGGGGGCCAGTTCCTTCAGCTTCTGTGTGTGTTTTCTGCATTCTTTTTTCCCTCTCATGTTATGTTACCTCCTGGATAAACAAATCTGCAGCCACTGACTATTTTCTGGAGATAAACATCACCCATCCCCCACTAAAATTTGTTATTAGAGATTGGAAGGGTCGTTTAAGACAGTCCCCCAAGGAGAGCGAGGGTAGTATCCACCTAACAATATCACCTGCCTTCACCTTCTTTAATATGATGTGCTCCAAATGATAGATTTATTGATCCCAACTTTGCACGGTCTAACATTACCTGAAGCGGCGTTGCCGTCGTCGGGCGGCGGCCTCACACTTTAAACAAACCAGGTCAGATCGTAGCTCCTCTCGCAAACACCTCCATTCCTCGGCGATCTTCCAAATGTCAAATTGTCTCCACGCTGGCAATTCATGCCGACCCCAATCTCCCCCGAATTCAATCAAATGTGACGGAAAGAAAATGAGAAGGCTTGGAATGGGAAGATGAGGATAAATTACGGGTAGCTGCTCATTAGTTTCGCCGGCTGTCTTCACCCTCTCAGAGGCAGTAATTCGTCGCTGTTTTCACGAAGTGACGGTAGTGAAAAAAAATTGCATTCACTTTGCGTTACGATTTTCCTCACTACCGTCACTTCGTGAAAACAAGGACGAATTGTTTGCCGTTAATATTTTCTCGGCCAAATATAATCACGGGGAAGAGCGGGAGGCCCCTTAGGAATCAAGAAAATTGCAGGATAGAGAGAGAGAGATAGAAAGAGAGAGAAAATATGGTGAGGATACTGTTGCGAGTTTGGCCAGCTCCAAATGGCTCTTTTCAGGCTGGCTGGCTGGCTTGATAAAAGCATCTTGTGTATTTCAGCATCATTCTCTCTCTCTCACACACATGTTATGATCCCCTGAGCATCTCGTACTGCTCAACATACATCCTCCACACAGCATCCCATTTGCTGCGTGTTGGGCTGCATGCACCCACGCACCCACTCACCCACTCACCCACTCACACACACTGAACCCACGATGATAAAGCCAGCTCTCCACAAGTACATGTGTAGTGTGGTACAAATGGCATCCCACGTTCTCCTCTTGTTTTGCTTCGTATGAATGCATCATCCCGATTTGGAGGTATTGTTTTCTTCATTGTCATCCAAAGTGACTGGATTTCAAGCTAATCCCGGTAATCCTCTCGTCGGCCACCATGGGAGGGATAATTATGATGATTAATATAATCGCTGCGGAGAATTCCTGCTTGCATTAGAGCTCTCGGTTGTAGGTAAGAGGTTCGATGCAGGGAAACGGGGTCAGACGTGATGTTCAGGAATTGGCTGTTTTTGTCAAAAGTTCTGCAAGCCTCGGGCTGAGCAGAGATGTGGGAAAAGTTTGTAAAAGAAACGTGCTTGATTGCTCATTTGTGGATGCCGCTCTCTGCAATTAAACCAACCAAATATGATTAGTATTATGAACTGCAATGCATGTGTAAGACGTAGCCTCAGCCTTTGAATCTTATGCTGAAAATAGCATGTTCTTGCCATTTACGGCTTGATTGTGCCCTCCTTTCTTTACACTTGTGTCTCAAAATCAATTAATTTGGATGTTTATCGTGACTTATAATGTTCCTGTGACATTAGTGCTTGTTAAAGGGCATGATATAAATTGAATCACCTGAACTTTGTAGTATGTGTAATTCAACAAGAGGGACAATGCCAGTGTGGTTGCCTCTTTACATTAGATCAGTGGATCACTCCAAAAAGCGTAAATTGCAGCAAATGTATACATTCTCTTTTGAAATTCAATTAATGATTTGCAAAATGCAATATATTAATGTAGATTGATTTCTGTCATTGATTTCTTGTCATAATTGTTTACATTGATTGTTCTGTCGGAACATACTTGCTTTATCATTATATTTCTGAGAATTTCTGAGAATTTGGTGAATATATATGTTTTTATATGTATGTTTTTATAATCAGTGAAACAGATATTTCAATTGAAGATAAACTTGTGAGTGTCTACAAATAAAAAAGCCAATATCCTGATTAAATTTCCAGGAACGAGTTCATTTTAGAATTATCTTTACAACAAAATAAACTATAAATGAGTGTATATAAAAAAAGCCAATATCCTGATTAAATTTCCAGGAATATAAGTTGAATTTTAGAATTTATCTTTTCTAGAAAAGCAATTAAATTTTCTCACCTTATCCAGTTGTCACAATGCTATCTGTTAACACCCTTCTTCCTCCTACCAGATAATAACTGTTGCCTTTGAGAAGGATCTATTTTATACAATATTAACACACCTGCTTTATATCTCTCTCTCTCTTTGTCTCTGTTTCTTTGTCTCTTTCTCTCAATTTGTTGCCAATTTACAGAGTGAAGGACAAAGAGATCACCGTCCATGTTAATGATTCTTCGCGTCACTTCACGCCCAAAGCCATCGCAATTAAAATAGGTAAGTCGATATTGAAATTCTTATCAAGTCTATTTGATTAATGTATTCAGGTCGAGGGCAATTTCTGTACACTATCTAAAAGCCCCTCTAAAGTGTTGAGAGCCCCAAATTCGCTAACAAATTGAAGGTGAAATTTCACTTAAATGGTATCATAATGTGAAAGAGAATGTCAGGTAAGACACATTTCTGCAGATATTTTGCCCAAAAATGTGTTTGAAGACAAATATTGATAATAGAATACAAAAGTTAGGTTTTATGTTGTACACAGAAAACCTAAATTTGGTATTCTTTAATCAATGTTCAACTTCAAACACATTTGTTTTGAAAATCCTTGCAGAAATGTGTCTTAAATGACACCCTCTTTCACATTATGATACACTTTAAATGAAATGTTGCCATTACATTTTGGGGGCTCCCAACGCTTTAGAGGGGCATTAAGGAGTAACTCAGAGTTATGTGTTGTGCAGGTGATGCCAGCTTGTAGTTAAAATGAATGCTTTCCTGCGGCTTTGAATACTTGTTGTTTCAGTCCTATGTGAACCCTCATCATTGTTAGTGGATCATTGCTTATAACTTTGAAGTTTTGTAAAACTTCAAGTTTAAAACTATGAATGTCCTGTGTGAACATTGCTATAGTTTCTTCAAATCTAGAGGTGGTTCGGTGGTAGTGGTAGAGCAGTGGTTTCATAGTGGGGAGGCCCTGGGTTCAAAACCATGTCGATGCACTAGTGCCCTTTCGTATTAGGCATTAATCCTTATTACCAAGTCCCTTAGAGAGAAGTTAAATCAGTTGGCCCCTTGGTTGCTTACTTACAAGCGTATATATGCTTTCTTAGCAGTCAGGTAAAACCAAGTCAATGCGCTGGCAAGGCATTAATCCTCATTACCAAGTCCCTCGGAAGGACTTAAATCTGTCTGTCCCATGGTTTCTTAGTTACAAGCATACACATGCTTTCTTAGAAGTCAGGTTTAACAAACAAAAACTAAAAACAAAAACAAACAAATCTAGAGTAGATAGGAACTCACTCTAAACTATCAGTAACAGACGGTATCAGGGAATAGCTAGATTTTTTGTTTGAATATATTTATGAAATTATCAACATTTTGTCTACTACAGTGAAACCTGTCTAGAAAGACCACCCAAGGGAGACAAGAAAAGTGGTCTTTATAAGCAGGTGATCGTTATGTACAGGTTCCTTTAGTACACGTTTCAATGAGAAACCACTTTCAAGGGAAACAAAAAATGTGGTCTTTGTAGACAGGTGGTCTTTCTATACAGGTGGTCACTAAAGCAAGTTTGACTGTACTGTATAGGTGGTCTTTCTATACAGGTGGTCACTAAAGCAAGTTTGACTGTATCATATAGGTGGTATTTCTATACAGGTGGTCACTAAAGCAGGGTTAACTGTATTATATCTTACTGTATACCATGAGAGTCTGTGATGACACATGCTACTGATCTGAGGAAGATATGAACTTATTCTGCACTCTAAAGAATGAATGAAATGATTAATGAATCAATCACTTAATCACATAAATGAATAAAATAAAATAATGAATACAAAATATATGAATTAATGGTTAAATTAATTAATGAGATAAGATGAATTAATATATGAGACAATAAATACATATGTTCATGAATATATGAAAGAAGAAATCAATAACAAATTGACTGACTGACTAAATGAGTTAGAAACACTGAATGATTAAATGAAAAAATGATAAATAGATAAATAAATGATTTTATAAAGGAACAAACAAATAAAATGAATTAAATAATGAATGAATTCATAAATAAATGAATTAATAAATAATAAATAATAAATATAAAACTAGACATATAATACTTGTTTGGAACAAGTATAGGTGGGCTGGTCAACTTAAATTTGAGACAAAATAGAGCAAAAATAAGCGAGATACTGCTTAAAAATTCTTAAAAAACAATATCATGTAGTTTCATGACGTGAACGAAATTCACCTTCTATAGGGATAAGGCAAATTATGAAGGCCTTTTGACATGAGGCCTTTAATCGAGATTTTCACTATGATGACGTCATCAAAATGAAAAATGTTTATTATAAAGCTTGTAGAGAATTGTCTTAGCTACAACATATCGAAATTTTGAAGAAAATTGATCAATATTTACAGAGATACAATCAATTTTCCATAAATATGCTGACGTCATAATATGCAAATTCGTATTTTGATTTCCAAGGCCATTGTGATGATGTCACGATACACTTAATGGCCAAATGAGACATGAAATCATATCTCCGACTCATACTCTATCTAAATATGAAAACAAATTGAGGATCCCGGTGCATTCCAAAGAGCTTTAATGCATTTTGTATAGGCATGTTTTTGCCCATATATGCTATGTATTAAAAGAGCTCGCGCGCACTGACATTTATCTTGAATTGACGCTCATCTTGTTATTAATGGTCATAAAGAGACAAACATGGTATCAAATTCCTTGAAAAAATATAATAAATATCATGAAGAAAAAAAAATGGCGATTTTATGTTTTGTAATGGTGTTACGCGCGAAAACGCGCGCGCATGCACTTACGCGCGATTTTTTATAAAATGCTTTAAATGACCTGAAACGTATGCAAAACAAATTTGAGACGATTTTGAGCATTTAAAATTTTTGCGCGCGCACTGACGCGCGGACGTACGCAGACGCGCGCGTTTTTTGACCTGAAATTGACCGGACACATATTGACCTTGATCGTGATAAATATGAATGAGAAATGAATTACCGTTATGAAAATATGATCATGAGTAAATTTTCAGAAAATTTCACAAAATGGCGCCTAGATGACGTCATCAATCAAGGTCAAGGTTGAAAACTTTGCTGTGCCTTGTTCATATGCCTATACATATGTGTACCAAATTTTAAGATATTTGATTGAGCCATTTTCAAATTATCTTGCACACAAAAAAGTGGGTCGAAATAAGAAAAATAAATAATAAAGAATAATAAAGGCAATTTTAACAAAATTATAAGGTGGTCTGTATTAGATACAGCCCACCTAATAAATAGATGGATAGATAAAAAGATAAATATAATCAAAATAATAAATGAATGAAAACATAAATAAATATATAGCAATGAATCAATCAAACAATTAAATGAATTGATGAATTGATAAATAAGTAACAGAATCAATAAATCCATTGATAAATCAATTTGTACAAAAAGTAAACAAAGTAACAGATAACAGTCTTATACCCTTTTCTAACTGCACTCTATCAGAGTCACACCGATGAAAATACCGATTGAATATTCCTTATGTAAACAAAGGTGAAACCGCAGTTTTCCCCCTGTCGGTTTCTAACTGCCGGTGAAATTCACTCGCTGTGGCGAGCCCTTGCCGGAAGTGAAGAATTATTACGTAATTATTAAGCCCGCGCTCCATCTAGCTAGCATGCAGCATGTTCAACCATAAGTCAACAAACACAGCTGGTTACGATAAAGCGAGCGTATACTGCGACCTTTGACCATTTTAATCGCTGTTTTAATCGCCTTTTTCTCCCGAACGTTTTCTAGCTGCACGTTTCATCGGTGTCACACCGATAGAATGAGAATTTCTCCTGCTCTTGAGCAGGAGAATTTAATCGCCTATTTCTCTTCTTTTCATCGGCTATTTAATCGCCTTTTTCTCCTCTGTTGCTTTCTAACTGCCACTTTCATCGGATGCGTCCGGATGCATCCGATGAAAATCGGTGCAGTTAGAAAAGGGTATAATATACATTGAATGCATGTATGGAATTGACAGTATGTTAAACATAGCAATACATATGACATGTCCTATTCAAGCCGTTGATTGAATAATTTATGCAATGTGTGTTAATGTCAGAAGAAAGTTCATGTCATTCTATCCGCCTAACCGATTGGACAAGGTTTCAGGGCACTGCAGGATAAATAAATGAAGATTTAAAGGGTCTGCAATAATTTACAAAATCAAGTACCCATCTTTGTTCTTAAAGATGCACAGGAACCCTGTAATGGAGTGCAAAGTTTGATCTTTAAAGCAGTGGTCTTTATGGACAGGTCAAATTAGTACAGGTTTAAATGATTATTTAAGGGGAGAAAAGAGTCACTGTAGAGTGATGGTCTTTATGAACAGGTTTGAATGATTATTTGAGGGAGAAAATAGTCTGTATAGACAGGTGGTCACTCAGGCAGTCTTCCATTTTATGAAATTTAGGAAGCAAACTCTCAAATCGGACAGAAGGGTTCAAAGATACTTGAAACCTGTATTTTTTCACCGAAAACTGTACAGTAAATATACCTGACAACGCAATTTATTTCATCTTGGTGTAACGCTGGTATGTAACTAAAATATCAGCTATATTTAGCCGATTGCCAAATATATGCTGCATGCCAGCGCCGGAAAGTTAACGTCATTCTAAATATTTATCTAGCCAGAGGGATCGGGCATGGACTTATAAAGATAGATGGTTATATTACCCACGACACTCCTCTTCAATCAAGTATCCTCTCTGTCCTGGTATTTGGCTTTAACCCATCCAGTGCCGGGCCCGAGATAAACTTGGCTAGAGTCTATGGGATGTGCATGTTGTACCAGAAGAGAGCGTATCCATTTCTATCCAATGGGTAAGGGTATGAGATGAGCGATGGAAAGAGAAGGATTGAAATGGAGTGGAAGAGGGAATGACAATTAGAGTAAGGAAAGAGGGAAAGTGGAATAGCTGGATTGATAGATGGATAGATATAGTTGGTTGGTATTTAGATGAGTGGATAAATGTTTATATGGATAGATAGAAGCAATTACGTAGAAAGACAGATAATAAGGACATCATAGATAGGCAGACAGGTAAAGAAATGTTATTCAGTTAATCAGTTAGATAGACAAAAATAGAATATAGATTAATAGAAAGTTAGAAGGAAAAGATCATTTTAAAGAGAAAGAAAATGTATCAGGAAGAAATAAGGATGTTGACGGTTGCCCATTAGTGAATGCACTGATTTCAAAATTATTTTGCTTTTATTTCATTATGTCCATGGCTCTGCTCCACTCCTATATTACTTTGATAAATCATTACATTCCATCTTGATCTTTACACTCTCAAAACTCTTGATTTCTTGTTCTTCCTAAGCTCATTACCAAGAACCTTTGCTCATGCAGGGCCTACACTGTGAAATGCTGTCCCTCGGTAGTTTTGTAATAGCAGATCAGTAGAAGTATTAAAAAATAATCTTAAAACATATCAGTTTAATTCAGCTTATGATTATTTGTTCTTTCATTTGTGTATGTTCTATCTTACGTCTGTTCCTTTGTTTATATAAATGCAGATGCTTTTAAGTGATCCCTTTTTTCCCTTTTTTTTTCACAAGTGCGCCTTGAGTATTTGATTTCAAGTGGAGTCAGCGACTTACAAATCTCATATTTTGTTATTATTATATGCTTTCCCCTAAGATAATACATAAAGAAGGCTTGTGGAAGATATTAAGATGGGGTGGGGAGTGGAAGGAGGGAGTGAGGGAGGGAGATATCAAGAAAGAAGAAAGAAGAAAGAAGGGAAGAAATAGATATGAGAGAAGAAGAGAGAGGGAGCAAGAAATAAGGGTAAACAATTTAAAAGGCAGAGGGGAGAAGCGAGAAAACTAGGCATAGCAGTGACAGGAGCAGCTCTTACAAATAAAGCAAAGAATAAATTGATATACCTGTTGCCATTGGCATTGGTCCTGATTTATTAATAAAACTTGTGGGATGGAAATCAAGATTGATGCTCCAAGCAAGAGATTACAGTTTTCGTTCCTTTCCAAAATTGCTTTTTGAGCTCAAAATTGCCTGATGCAAATTGGGGTCGAGAGAAAATAGGATATGAGGTGTAATAAATGTCATATATATCAGTAATAAATTTTCACATTCATTTATTGTTGAAGTTTATGTGTTATGCTGTGGATATTATTGCTAAGCACTGCCAATTTGATGATGACATTTGCAATTGAAATAAATTGGTGTGAGTTGATATCGCAAAATGAACGGATGGAGGAAGATCAATAATGATCATGAAAAGTTAAATCAGAAATTTCTGTCTGGCCCACATATTCTCTCTCTCTCTTTCTCTCGCTTTCCCTGTCTCTCTCTCTGTCTCTCTCTCTCTGTCTCTCTATCTCTCTCCCTCCTTGACTCTCTATCTCCATCTTCCCTCCTTGCCCCTTCTTGTCTCATCTATCTTTGTCTTCCCCTCTGTATCTTTTCTTTCCCATCTTCTCTCCTCATCTCTCTCTCTCTCTCTCTTTCTCTATATTTTTTTCTTCTCTCTCTCTCTCTCTCTCTATCTCTTCTTTTACGTCCTTTCTCCCCATCTCTCTCTCTCTCTCTCTCTCTCTCTCTTTCTCTTCTTTCCCCTCCTCTTTCCCCTTCTCTCTTTCTCTCTCTTTCTCTTCTTTCCCCTCCTCTTTCCCCTTCTCTCTTTCTCTCTCCTATCATTACCCGGTCACCCATCCTTTCCCTTGCAATCAGAATTATTTCCTGTAGTTGGCCTTAAGGTCGTAGTGATGTGCGACACTCATTTCCGGTTTCCACGTAGCGTCTCGTCCATTCCAATGCTTGTTTTTCTTTCTACTTCACCATACCGAGCAAATTCTGACATATTCTGTCCGACTGCATGCGCAATGAAAGCAAACTGTACCAATTTTGTCTGTTTGTTTTTTCTCTCCGTCTCTATCTTAGCTCTGTAGAGTAGGCCCTACCTCTTACTCTTATCCTTTTAGACATTGATTAATTAAAAACCTTGCTGTAACCATGTATTTCTACTTCTACTTCTACTTCAACTTCTACTTCTACTTCTTCCATTCTTCTTCCTCTTTGCTTCCTCTTGTTCTTCTCCTTTACCTCTTTCTTCTTCTGCTCCTTCATTTCTTTCTCTTTCTCCTCTCCTTCCTTGCCTCCTTCTTCCCCTCTTCTCCTCTTTCTCCTCCTGCTTCATTTCTTCCATTTCACATTCACAATCACCAAATTTTCCCTTTCCTCAACCTCTTGAGTTGTAATTCACCATTTTCCACGAGGCGCTCATTTATTCCTATTTCCTGAGGCGTTCCGCGTTCAACGTCCCTTGGCCACCCAAGATATCGTCTCTGCATTAAGCATCTGAACAATTTCAACATCTAAAAATAAAAAGAGGAATAGGAGCATCGGGGATGCGGTCTCTGCTCCAAGGGGTCGTCTTTTTGGAATGCAGCGACAAACTTCCTGCGTGTTGCGAGGTCAAGAGAGTACATTCTGTTGAATTTGGAATGCAAATGGAGTACATTTAAGTCATGGGAGCATTTTTTCCTCTCCCTTGTGTTTTAGTGTTTCCGTCACTCTTAAAGATATGGGGTAACTTTGCCTCTGATTCTAAACAAAATCCTGGATTTAGCTCATGCTTATAACTCATAATTAACTCATAATTATAAACCTTTTGGTCAGAAATGAATCCCATGACTTTTACAATTCAATCACCTGTCTGATTATCAAGATATTTATGATTGGAATTTGAAATGTCAAAAAAACGTTTTCCCAACGTTTTTTATAACACTACAGTCTATTAGGGAAAATGAGTATGGTAAAACCAGTCACTCAAAGATGTTTACTTTTTCGAGGCAATTCACGATCATTTTGAAGCGCAATTTTTGTAGGGCTTCAAAAGATATACCATATCACAGACACTGATAACACGTAGGGCCATGCATCTCGTATTTGTAAAACTGGAAACGTTGTTAAACAATGCCTTTAATACTTGCGATCAAGACTGGCAAGCGACATGTTGCTATTGATTAGAGATTTCAGCACATGTGTAAAGTGTGCAGTTATTTGGCTAGTACTGTAGACCACTTCACAAATACATGTTTATTCAAATTTCATGCATGCTACTACTGTAGAGGTGTCATGGTATAGTGGTTCATTCACTCGACTCTCGATTCAAGGGTTGAGGGTTCAAAACCCATCCCGGCGGCACTATAACGTCCTTTGGCAAGAGACACTAATCCACATTTGCCATTCTCCACCCAGGTGTTATATGAGTACCTGGCAGGATGCAAAAGTCAGTTTAGTTTGGTTAGCATTATGCACATTCTGTAAAATGGTGCCTGGAACACTCCCCAGGGAGTGGAGAATGTGCCTACATTGCCTGCTGGAAAGCCTGTATGCAATGACGGGGTAATAATATATTTGTAAAAGCACTTAGAAACATTGTCGATGTTTGAAAGCATTGTTGATGTTTGAAAGCATTCTATATAACCAGGTTATTATCATTATTATTGCAATGCTCTCTAGTGCTAGCTTGAAAGCTTGTCAGAGGTATGACTGGTGTATATCCAAGTTGCTTCCTGACTATTAAAACATTTGTATTTAAGACATGCAAATGAACTTAGGCCCGGTTTGGGTAAGAGGAGGAAGAAAAACACACCCAATTTTAGTTTCAAATTATAACAAAATTTATAGAACTCTCATGAAGGTTTTATTCCATTTCTAAATCAAATAAATGGAAAAACAAAAACAATGCTCAATACTCGCAATTCTTGAATGGAATTCTGACTGCATACATTATTTATTGATAAATTGTTTTGTGGTTATTGTGGAGTGATACCATATGGGTATCAAGTGATTTATCATTATTTTGGATAAATCATCCAAAAGCTTTTAAAATGTAAGCTAGTATTATGATATTAACCTGAAATCATGGAGGTGTTCTTGATGTATTAATTATAAAAACAAATTAAAACAAGGGAGAAAAATACCACGTAATACCCCCTGTCAGTATTTACGGTGTCTGCAAACAAAAATACTTTCAACTAATTGCCTCCGTCGAGCGCTGGAATTACATTTTATGTGGAAAAAACAGGCGAGTGATGAATCTCTGTATTTACACATCCGTCACAGCTGTGCTAGCAGTATATAGGTTTAATATATTTTCCAGCTCAAAGTACTGATTCAATAATTGAACATGGGTATGCCACGTGTGCACGGCAATTCCACTTTGTGTCACAGGTGTGAGGTTGTTGCCCAGTTTGGAGAAATTAATTGTGAAAAGAAGGTTATCGGTCGTAGACCTTTCTGGGTCTTTATTTCTACTACATGTACCATCAAGCGTTAAACAACCTCGGCAGCATTTAAGAAGATTTAGAATTATATGTAATTAGCTTTTTAAAATATATGTTTAAAAAAATCAGTCCTTAAATATGAAAACAAGCTAGATTTTTATAATGGATAGTGATTGTTAAACAGAATTCCTTTGAAATCATTCCCTCTACTTATGGTGGTATAGATAAGATCTATAATTTTTAGATTTTTTTTGTTTCTCTTCATTATTATGATTCTAGTTGAAATGAACTTTGATTTCTCCTAAATTAACTTATAAACATTTTCTAAAATTCTCAGGGATGTTTTTACAAAATTTAATTCACTTGCTAAGGAAAATTTGATTAAAAATATGGTATATTTTTATGACCACCAACATGTCAAAATGTTACGGTGATCCCATAAATGATGGGAATTATTTTGATTAATTAGAGCAGGTAATATAAAGGAGGCAGTGGAGTGATAATAACAGCAATGATATCTTATGAAAATTAGATTAAAATCACATTAGAACTATCCATTTCAAATTGCACCGCTGTAAATTCACATTGCCAAAACTAAAAAGGACTACAATTTAATGAGATTTCAATTCATGAAATAAAGCGAATCCAAAACCTATAATGGCATATCTATAGTATGGCAGAATATGAGATTCATTAGAGACAGGTGTCTGTATAGTTTCATCAAAAGAAAAAACATTACAGATGAGGAAACAACAATAGCTTTATTATGGCTATTCATCCATCTGGCCGAGCCATGTCAGGTTATTTTTCAGATATCCCTGGAGGGAGCCGGCCATTCGTGTTTGTCAGAGTGGAAACTAATATTGACCGAAATGAAAAATAAACAATGTTCCAGTCGTTAAATATTAAAAAGCAGGGATAAAACAAGGCCCTTGTAAATTAATATGTACATGTCAGGAACAGATGATTGAGGGGAGGGGAGGGGCGTAGCCAGGGGTGAAGATGGAGAATTGAAGGGGTGGGGAGGGAGGGAGGTTGGCAGGGGGGTGGGTGACAGTGATGGTCTGAAAAGTGAGACAAGGTATAAAAGAGAGCCATTTACAATATTGCCAGCGATTTTCCTTCAGCTCTGTCCTTTTATAACAAAATATATGCTATTGATTATGAGGGGGGGTTGCATATCCTCACCCTCCCCCCTCCCTCGAGCCTTTGTTGTTGATACTGGGTTTTGTCTTTCCTTCCAATCTCGCTGTCGGTTGATATGATAATAATAAAAATTTGTTGTCCAGCAATCAGTTTGTCTAATGTAACAGCCTCTCAAAGCTTGCAGCTAGCATGGATGTCATGGGCTTGCATGTAAGTTTAAATACTATTATTTTATGCTTTGAGATAGAAATAGCACAAATTACACATTTTTAATTAGATAGGAGAGATGTGATTTAACAAAAGGAAGCAAGTACCAAAATGCATTGATTGCAAGCTGTTATTTCTAAAAGGGCACCGAATGCAATTTCAAAGGATTGGTGATTTATGTACTTTATGTAGGTTGGAAATCTTGTATTGTACCATTAGTATTCATAGTTTGTTATTTAAACAGTATTTTCATTATTATTTTTGTAATATTTCAGAAATGCTAATAGGGTTTTGCTTGCAGTGTAAATTAATATGTAACAAAAATTAGCTTATTTTATGAGATATTTATGTGAGCTGTATTTTGAGATATTTAATGACATATAAGTTTCTTTTTCTTTTATCATTATGGTGTTCCTTTACAATTTAGAATGAGCTCATTACTGGTCCCATGTGACATAGATATTTGTTTCCGTGCTCTCTATTTTTCCTACATTATACCCATGAATGTGTTCTATGAAAATTCAATTTTTGTTGCTACTTGCCTTGCAGAATAGTGTCTGCAACTCTCGTAACGTGATCGCAAAGACCAGACACAAACATCAATTGAAGGCAATTTTAATAGCCTTGCCATCATATTTTGAATTATGTGAGCATTACAGTGACATGTTTGTTATGTAATCTGAACTTGATTTCTATAAGCAATACAATAGGCTATGTAAGTTGTGCTAGTTTCATTACGGGACAATATTTCTGATCATATTTTATGTTTCAGACCAAGATTTTTTTTTTTTGGAGGGGGACTTTTGATAGGTTCTTGTACTTGTGGTACATGTCTGCCCAAAAAAGGTTTAGGTAATAAATAATCAGTTTAGAGTCAAAAGGATATAAATTCTTTGCAGTTATATTTTTATGAAACAATCGTTGAAAAATGCTCTCATTTCTACCAAGTGTACAAAATGCTGCTATGGTTTGCTTAAGTGCACCATTGTGTAAAATTGACTTCATTTATATTTGTCATCTTGAATTACAACAATCTAGCTTTTGACCCCATCCTTTGTTCAAATTTCCCCTCTCTCTCTCAAGTACTCTCTCGCGTTCTTTACATATGAACTTCTCTTCATTCCACGCCAATGTAAATCCTCCTCACAGACGATGCCATAGCTCAATTTACCCCAAATCTTGTGATTTAAAAAAGAAGAAAATAAACAGTTTATGAAGTCCCTTCCACGCATTCTTGAATTCCACGGCTACTGCTCTTCCGTGATATTTGCACAGCAAATACGCAGAGTAGTAAACGACCCTTTCATATTTTATGGAAAATATAAAAAAAGAAATGACAATATTGGTTTTCAGGTTTTGTGAAATGTTGGCTGTTATGGGAGGCATTGAAGGGGGATCGTAATGTGAAGTACGTGTGTTAGTTTGATTTATGTGAGTGTTTTTATATTATCTTGGTAAATGGCTGTATGTGCATGTGTGTGGGCATAATTGAGATTTCCCATAGTAGCCATAGAAAGGCTTTTTAGAAATAAAATTTGAAAGGTTTTGAAATGAGATGGTGTTAGGTGGTTCACGCTCTTTTAAAGTGTTTTCCGCAGCAACGTAAGAGTGGAAAATCACTGAATGAGATATTTCTAACAAATATTTAATATGTAGATGTGATGAAGTGATGAGGATTTATTTAATGTGACTGCTATTAAAGAGAGCAAGTATATACATATATGTTTATAAGGAAAAAACCATGGGGGCTTGTGGCTTTTTAATGTCCCATCTGAGGGATTTGGTAATGAGGATTAATGCCTTGTCAAATTAAGGGCACTATAGCTAGTACATTAAACAAGGTTTCAAACCTGGGACCTTTAAGTTAAGAGACCACTGCTCTCTATTATGACTATCATGCCCCCTTGTTGGTCATCGTAGATTTTTGTCTGTCGACGAGAAGGCCGTAAGAGAAATTGTCTGTTTAGAACCCAGAAGGGCGTTTACTCATATAATTTAATACAGAGTTAATGCCCTTCCGGCTCTGAACATATGAAATGTATTGTCAATGGCATCAACAGTCTTCTTGCTAGAATCTGATGAGATTTTAAGGGAGGCTTTACTACTTCAGCAAGAAGGGATTAGACCACCCAGTGAGCCATCGAGGTCACTGTGACAGGTGGCTATCTCATTAACTCAGCTCTCATTTAACATAAGAAAAAGAGGATCATGGGGGACCAACAGGCACCGATTTGGGAAGTTTTCTATATAGAGGGAGCAAGTAGCTACAAGTAGGACAGTGTGCCTTTAAAGAAATATTATTAATAATGCATGACGTTTTCCTAGTAGTCATTTGAAGAAGGAGATTGCATGAGATGCAAGATATGCTTTACTCATCTTTAATGATAGAAGATATAAAAAATGAACTACTCTACTTCACTCTAAATTAAAATAGAGTTGGCAAATGATTGTATGCAGCTGTTGTGATAAGTGTGCGTTATTCAACTCTGTATTAAACACAAAGAGAACAAGAATTACTATCTTCCCATTTGAAGAAAAAAAACTTTGGGGGGGGGGGGAAGATGATAAATTCTTTATGTATATCTTTTTGGTGTTTAAATATGTTTATATGTTGTTGTCATGGTAATAATTTCCCCTCTCTCCATGATTTTCTTCACAGCCGGTATTCAGAGAAAGCTTGCAGCAATGATGGGAGTACATATGGTCGTGACTGGAGTAGGACATGATGTGAGTACAGAGTTAAACTTGTTTGTCTATCTGTATGTATGTTTGTCTGTCTGTCTACTTGTTTGTTGGTTTGTTCCTTTTATTTTTTTCAATTTTCAGTTCCAGAAGATCGATCCGGCTGAGAATGAGTTTTGCTTTCAAGATACAAAATGTAGATGCAGTATTGGTGATAAGTGAATGGTATATAAATTCTATTCGACCAGAGGGTTTAATAATAATAATAATAATAATAATAATAATAAAAACGTTACTTATAAAGCGCTTACCACCGAAGTCTCTAAGCGCTTTAAAATCAACAATAATTCACAATCCAAAAACAGACCAATTGGTGGTGGTGGGGGGGGGGGGACTGGGGGATTATTTCTTCATCTAAATAAATGAAGATGTTATTGCTTGCTGTTTGTATAAAATGATAGTTGAGTTGGTTCTACTAATATTTCAAAGCGTGGGAGCTGTCGTAAAAAGAAAATAGGGGTCTACACAAAATTTTAAGACAAACAAATAATTCTGGCAATTGTTGGATTTGAGCTATCATGTTGCCATATGCTTCCTTCTATAAACATGTATTTGTGTATTTCTAGTTTGTTAGTGTGTTTGATAGTGTGGTGTGATGTGAATTGTGAACGGTGATGCTTTATATGTACCTGAAACAAGAGTGCATAGTTCTATGACTCTGTAACATGTAAATGTTTCTTTTTGCTTCTGTCTTGTCCAGTGTATGTCACTGGATAATATCATACACAAAAGATGTGGTCTCAGAAATCATTTCAACGTAACTTTGCCAGTAACAAACTGCAAATAAATCCTCTTCTGCTTTTGTATGACTATTCATTCAAGTGCATATGGTACTATGATAGTATCAGATGTTTTTCTAGTTCCTGCAGCTGATCAACACAAAAAGATATTTCATTTGTACTGTTGACCCCTAGAAAACCTGGAATTCATCCTTGAGTAGCTGAATTGATCAGTTAAGACTCACAATCAAAAAGTTGTTACTGATTTAGAAATAGCTGAATGAAATATCAACCCTAGTTTGGTGTTTCAAAAAAATATTTAAAAAAGCTCTCTGATGGTCACTCGGGTACTTTCACACTAGATGTAAGTGTGTTTAGAGAAATATCTTTCCAGCTGTCCCTCATAAAGTGCAATACCATCACCTATGATTTAAAGTTATATCATGAACTTTTAATTTTCATGCACTCAACAATGAATATTTTTCTTTGTCTGAATTGGGTAGGGGTATGACCAGAGCCATTGATTAGGAAAGTTTGGCCAACCCGGTTCGAATTGGACCCAAAATGGCGAATACTGCTTTGTTAGGCAAGCACAAAATAAAAGAATATATGCCATATTGTGACCAAGTAAAACCAAGTGAAACCAAGTTGGCCAACCTCTTGTGTATTACGGGCTCTGGGTAATACTGTGTAGCGATGTTGGTCAATTGCGCTGAATAAATATCTAATGGAATACTGACCGCTAGCGTTTGATTGATGAGATCTGACTAGCTATAATTGCCTGATTGAATAATAGATGAATTAACGAGGACAGTGATTGATGATATATCAGAAACAGAAGGACGTCATCCTGAACTTGACCTGTCGCGAAGGTCAAAGATGGTTTCCATTTTGAGCAGAATGGGGGGGTGAAATAAAAGAATCAAGTTTACAGTTTCTCTTAAATCGTTTATTGAAATGTTAAGATTTTTAGAATTGTGAATCTTTCAAGCAGATTTTTTCAAAATGCAGCATGACTACCTCACTGCTAGCACAAGAATAAGACAGATTGAATATCACACAGATGAATTTTAAAGGCACACTGCCATACTTGTAGCTACTTGCTCCCTCTATATAGAAAACTTCCCCAATCGGTGCCTGTTGGTCCCCCATGATCCTCTTTTTCTTATGTTAAATGAGAGCTGAGTTAATGAGATAGCCACCTGTCACGATGGCTCTCTGTGTGGTCTAATCCCTTCTGGCACAGTAGTGGTGACGGTCTTTAATGCTCAGGGGCCTTGCTGTGTGCACCTACTTTTTTTTAACCTTCATTTGCTCTTTTGCTGTGCCATTTTCTTTTTAAAGGTGGCTAATTACTTGAAGCAATTTTTATACAAAGGTAAATAAATGTCTCTAGCGACCCAACATTTGTTGCAGGATTTAATTTTTTAAAGATATAGGTTAAGGGTTAGATTTCGGTTAGTATAGGTAATTGACTGCCGAGTGCTGAGCAATTGTACATAGCCAACACATAATATGTTGTATAACGTAATAGACACATTGGGTTAAAGAATTTTCCAACATTTACTCGTTCAACAACTATTATTTTGGCAAACATGTAGGGTTGTGGTTAGTATTACAGTTGAGTTTTAATCTAGATTTAGGGTTAGGATTAGTATACAATATAGGTACAGTCAATCCTGCTTTGGCAACCACCTGTATAGAGTACCGAAGCTGTGACGTCATAAAAATCTATTTTTAGAATTTCTCAATTTTTTCTTCATATTCCGAAAGAACACCAAAAATAATGTCCAAATGTCGAAAACCAATTGAATATGTTAAATATTGGCTGAGATATGACCATCTGAATAAATATACTCCCCATAGGAACTCAGTGTTATATGCTCTGGC
This sequence comes from Strongylocentrotus droebachiensis, assembly GCA_035222895.1. Classification (NCBI taxonomy): domain Eukaryota; kingdom Metazoa; phylum Echinodermata; class Echinoidea; order Camarodonta; family Strongylocentrotidae; genus Strongylocentrotus; species Strongylocentrotus droebachiensis. The sequence goes on along the minus strand of JAVYIG010007713.1, from coordinate 69,278 downwards.
TCCTAATGGTTAGGAGCCAGAGCATATAACACTGAGCTCCCATAGGACATATATTCATTCAGATGGTCATATCTCAGCCAATACTGAACATATTCAATTGGTTTTCGACGTTTGGACATTATTTTGGGTGTTCTTTCGGAACATGAAGAAAAAATTGAGAAATTTTAAAAATAGATTTTTGATGACGTCACACTTCTCCACTCTATAGAAAGACCACCTGTTTATAGAGACCACATTTTTCATTCCCCTTCAATATGGTTTCTCATTGAAACCTGCAGTAAACTATTAAAGGTACCTGTACATAAAGACTAACTGCCTATAAAGACTACGTTTCATGTTTCCCTTGAGCGGTCTTTATATATACACGTTTCACTGTATAGTCTCATGTCCAGATTCAAAATCGAGAATGTTGAAAGCATAGGAAATTGACCACATGCAGGGCCATTCTGGCCGCACCTTGCGCCGTAGACCCTAATAGACAAAATGCTGATGAAGAGAATGGAAGATGAATAGGCAGCCAATGAGTAGTCTATCTGTTTGGAGCCAGAAGGGCATCACCTCCTAAACTAACACACAATTAAAGGCATCGTTTAATAATGTTAAATCTGAGATACACGATCCAACGTGTTATCAGTGTCTGTGATATGGTGTAATATTAAAGCCCTACAAAAACTGCGCTTCAAAATTATCAAGAAGTGCCTCAAAAAAGTAAAAATCTTTGAGTGACCGGTTTCACCAAACTCATTTTCCCCAATAGACTGTAGTGTCAAAATTTGTTATTCCAATCATAAATATCTTGATAATAAGACAGGCGATCGGCTTGTAAAAGTCATGGGGTTCCTGACTGACCTAAAAGTTTATAATTATGATTGCAGCATGAGCTAAATCCAGGATTTTGTTTCAGAATCTGAGACAAAGTTACCGGATCCCTTTAATGCCCTTCTGGCTCTCAGCGGATGAATTGAAGGGTTGAATCATTGATGACACGAGGGAGAGAAGTATGATGGATGATCGAGGAGGTCTGGAAAATACTTCAAAAAAGAGCGATCATAGGTAGATGGATCTTCCTATGGTTGTGATCCCAAAAGAGGATTGTTTGTGCATATTTAGAGAGAGTTAGCATTTAATTTGTAGATCTGATCATGACTGGAATTGAATTTTGTACAGAATTAAAAAGAAAATGACACTGAATGTTCAGAGAGTAAATTAAAAGATAGGACTTATAAATCAAAATTTTACCAAATAAATTGTGTCTAACTCATGATTTTGATAGAAAACTTGTGAATGCTAGTAAGTAGTAAATGAAGATAGCAGAAAGAAAGTTAGTAGTCCTAAAAATTACCACTATGATATATTTCAAATGATCATAGGCCCTATCTGTCTCTAAGAGAAGGATAAAAAGATGAACCAATCATCCTACATTTGCTCTCTCTCTTTTGACAGATTTTTGTTTGTTAAGAAAAAGCAAAATGATTCCAAGTAGTACAATAACTATGAAATATAAACTCTTCAATTTAAAGACAGAACAAAATTATACTATTTTCACCATGGTGTTAGTGTTCAGACAACGCTAGACTATAGAAGGAACAAATCTAATGTTTGCCCACAGGCTTATGAGACGTGAGCCCTCTTGTGTTCATAGTTAGCAAGCCTCTACACTAATACATGGCTACGTGCAATTATGACCCAGGCAGATACAAACTCTTTGCATGAACCATGAATTGGCAAAAATGAATAATCATCTTTTTATATCCCTCTCGGCATTTATGTGTCGTGAAGTGGCTTCAATCAAAGGGGAATGGTGAAGAAGAATTTGAATAAATAGTTTACAAACATTCATGCATGTATTCACTTGAGATTTTTATTCCCATCTGGAGAAGTTTGAGATGGAACAAAGAATGGTCTTTCAACTTTGACATTTTGCAATATTTGCTGTGAAAAAGGCAGCAATGAGCAAATTTGATAAACAAATAATGTTCGTTGGGAATTATGAGAAGTGCGTGGAATGTTAAGTAGTAGACGTATTGTGAAAATGGGCCTTTGAAAGTACACACAAAGAGACATGCCTGTGTGTAAAAAGCATTTAAAGTTAATTTCTCTCTCTCTCAGTGCACTCTCTCTCTCTCTCTCTCTCTTATTTTGTAACACTCAATCCCCTTTAAGAATTTCTGTTTTACAACCCCTATCTCTCGCTCTCCCCATCTCTTTCTTGTTTTCTTATTCTCCACCCTCTCCCTTCCTATTCTTACATTGTCTACCCCTCCCCCCTCTCACTCTCCCTTTCCCTCACTCTCCCTTTCCCTCCCTCTCTCTTACCCCCTCCCTCTTGTTGCCCCTTTCTTCTCTCTCTATTAATTTCCTCCCTCCCTCTCATTCTCTCCCTCTTTCTCCTCTCCCCCTCATTCTCATTCTCTTTCTCTCTCCCATAATTCTCTCTCATTCTCTCTCCCTTCTCTCTCCCTTCTCTCTCATTCCCTCCAACTTTCTTTCTATCTCTCTTTCCCTCATTTCCATTTCCCTCTCCCTCCCTTCCTCCCTTTCATTATCTTTCCCATCTCTCTCATTATCTCCTCCATCTCTCTCTCTCTCCCACACCCACTCTCTCTCTCTCTCTCTCTCCTCCCATTTCTCTCATTCCCTCCCTCCCTCACTTTCATCCTCTCTCCCATCTTTCTCTCCCTCTCTCTCTCTCTCTCTCTCTTCTCCATCTCTTTCTCTCTCCTCTCTCTCTCTCTTTCTCTCTCTCACCCACTCTCTCTCTCTCTCTCTATCTCTCTCTCTCTCTCTCTTACACACCCACTCTCTCTCTCCATTTCATTCATTAGCAACAGAAATATACATAATTACTCTTACTCTTCCCTTCTCCATTATGGATTAGTGATATAATTTGATTAAAACTGTCAGCTCTCCACAACATTCTTGTAAAAAAATGCTGGTTTACGGAGAAATTTCTTTTCACGTCTTCCAGCGACATTAGATTATTAAAGATATCACGTACTAGACCGATGCCATAAAATCCAGCTCCATTGTCATACCCGAATGAATGTGTTTTCTAAAAGCCGGTGATGCATTATTAAAGCAGGATCCTTCTTTTACAGGAAGGTTTGTCCATGCCGAGACACGTTCCGTTGTAAATCTCTCATATTCCATATGAATAATGTGCGCTCATCTAGATTAATGGACGCTTGTACAGCAGATCGTAAGGTGATAAAAAACAGCTTTTTAGGCTGTGAGAATATCTTTGACATGTTAGCGCTGATAACAAATATCAGGTTGCATATATTTACATGTAAATAGGTGCAGTTGCTATTAAAACAGTAGACTGCAGAACCCATTTCGTGGAAAAGATTATTTTGCCTTAACAAGTATTAAGGGGAGATATACATGTAGTACCTTTAAAACATGCTTTTGCATAAAATGAAGAATTCAACATTTAAAAAGAAGTACATTAGCCATCTATTTTCTACCTGGCATGCCAACTGTAACTTTACACATACATGTCTGTATAGCCAAAAGGAGCTAATTAGTAGCACTGTAGATATTATGTTTTTTAGGCTTTTCTTTTTTTCAACCAAAGATATTTCCTTCGTCTACAATGCCCTCTGTACAACAACCATCACCCCCAAACTCTAAAGGGCCTTTCTCACTGAGCGGCGAATGCTTGCGAACGTTGCGAATTTGGGGTTTCGCCAGAGTTTGTTAAATGTTGTAAAAGGTTGCAAGAAAGATCGCAAACAGTTTTCTTTGTTGTAAACAGTTTTTCTTGTCGCAAAGAAATTTTGAACATGTTCAAAATTTCTTTGCGAATCTATTTGTCCGCAAACAGTTGCAGGCGTTTGCAAAACAGTCGCAAGCGTTTGCAAAACAGTCGTAAGCCTTTGCAAACGGTTGTTAAACGGTTTTGCTCTTTGTTTTCGTCAGTTCTCTGTGTTTCGCCAAAGCTAGCGACCACTTTACCCTATGGTTCCTTTATAAAATCGACCCATTGAGTACCAGTAGTTAGCAAAAGGTCTCAAACGTTCACAAATAGTGGCAAAGGATTGGCAAATAGTTGCTAATCTTTGCAAAAACTGTCGCTAACATTTGCTTACAGTCGTTAATAGTCGCCAACTGCCTGTCGCAAACACTTTCGGAAACATTCGCTCAAATGGCATTCGCTGCTCAGTGAGATAGGCCCTTAAAGAAAGAATCAAAATCTGTTCTCTTACAGCAATTTCCCATGCTTTTCAATCTCAACAATACCTTGTTTTTGAGCTCTTTATAGGAGGAAATCGATCCAAAAAATTTGCTCCACACCGCAAATTGTGTGATTTAGTATTAGCAATCAATAAACCAAACAAAGGAATATTGGGGGAAAGATACACAGCTGTGCCTCTTGCTATTGGCTGTCGTAATGTAAAGCAAATAACATTTATTTAACCTCTTGTATAGATTGCGAGACATATTACATATTGTGTTGCAGGGGAATTACACCAGTTTGTATAATATAATGATGAGAGAGTGTACATCTGTTGCCAAAATTTTTATTATGAAATAATCAGTTAAATGTAAGTTTCTGTTTCATATATGTGATATAAAAGGAATGAGTAGTATTGAACAGGGTATGTGTTGCAGTACATAGCGGATGTTATGCAAGGATAAGATGATTGTATTTAATTCAGTGGCCAATGTGCATGCTAGTAATCCCCTACTAATCCCTACTAATCTCCTTGTTAGAATCATAGAACACTCTTAATATGTAGAATTTAAAAAATAATGATTTCAATTATTGTTCCTTCTTCTCCCTCTCTCTTTTTGTGAATCATTCTGTAAATGCTTCAAAAGCTGATATTTTCTAGTCAGGACTAATTAATGAAGTATAGTAGGAAGATTTCATAGCAGTAATGATACACAATTCTACTGATTACAATAGGGCAACACTGAAACATATTCAGCACAACAGTATCCCACAAAACATTGCATTCGAAACAAAGCTTTCCTGTCCCCTGCCATTTCACCTCTTAATTTAATTTCTTTAGTATCACCCCTCAAACAACAAAGATTCCTCGTCCTTCATCTACTAATCATATCTTTCTTTCCATCTCCGACTCTGTGGCAACCTCTTTCCTCCATCCTTCCCATTTCTCCCTCCCTCACTCCCATCTCTCCCTCCCTCACTCCCATTTCTCTTTTGTATTCAAGCCACGAGCCTATATTAATATTTTGACCAAAGGAATTCTCCGGATGACTTCACATTGTCTTCTACGCTGTATCCATCTTCCTCCTCTATTCTTCTGATGGAACCATAAGTGTTGTGTACTGTTTCTTGTTACCATAGCTACCAGAGTAAATTGCATCAGGCAGGAAGATGCTGAACGGCACGCTTTGCCAGTTTTTTTTCTTCCTCCCGTCCTTCTCTTCTCTTTTCTTAGTTCCGCTCGTTTGAAGTAAAAAGCTTGGATGCCAGAGGCAGGTGCTTCTCGGTATTCTATCCTTTCTTGAATCGTTTCTGTATAGCTCTTTTTTTCTTTTTTTTCTCAAGATCTTTGAAGGTTTCTGTCGCATGAAGCCTTGGGAATTTTTTGGTGAAACTGGTTGGCCAACATAATGACCATGTAAGAAAGAAATGAAAATGTCTTTTGACCCTCAAAGTCAAGGAACGTTCAGAAATTTAGCGTATTTTAAAACGAAAGAGAAGTTATATTATCTGTTTCGCCCGTAAATACTTGTGTTGAGACTGAAATAGCTGCAGGTTAACACCATTGGAAATGAATGTCCAAGGGAATCCCTTGTAGCGGTAATGATAGGTAAAACACTCTGTATGATCTGGCTGCGATCCCATTTGGGAAGAAATGGCAATTCAAATGAGTTATAAAAATCTAAAACAAACGTCATCTTCCCCACGTAGGTTCTTAATAATGATAAGAATACTATAATAACCGGAAATTTAGTCCAGTGAAACCTTCTAGTCATAATGCTGAATAGGCTTCAGACCATAAGTAACAGATTAGTGAAACATATTTCTTTCATTTAGAGTCAGAAGGGCGTTATTATCTCATATCACTTTGCACAGGATTAATGCCCTACTGGTTCCAAACAGGCAATTTATGACACTCAAATCTTTTTAATTAATAAAGGTAATTTGCATGCTCAAGTCGGTGTTAAGATTTCAATTAATTTATAGTTTCTCGTTCAACAATGACGGAAGGTAATGTACAGTGAAATGACTTTTTCTTAAATCATTTTCCACAAGTTATGAGCATTTCAAGTGGTGTGTATTTCTCACAACATCCAACAGCAGTCAATACATCTGCACTTCATTTATCGATCTTTGTTAAAGGCATCGTTTAACAATGCCAAATTTGAGATGCATGGCCCTATGTGTTATCAGCTTCTGTGATATGGTGAAATATTGAAGCACAACAAAACCTTGCGCTTCAAAATGATCATGAAGTGCCTCAAAAAAGAAAAAAGAAATCTTTGAGTGACCGGATTTACTATACTGATTTTCCCCAATAGACTGTAGTGTTAAAAAACCATTGGGAAAACGGTTTTTGAAATTTTAATTTCCAATCATAGATATCTTGATAAATCAGACGGGCAATCGGCCTGACCTAAAGGTTTATAATTATGATTGCAGCATGAGCTAAATCAAGTTTTTTGTTTAGAATCTGAGGCAAATTTACCCAATCCCTTTAATCTAAATTGCTTTCAAAGTGAGGTAATGCAAAGTATTCTGGGAGTAGAGATACTCATATAATTCCATGCTACATGACAGTTACATGTACAGTACACGCCGAAAATCTCCGCAACACGATTACACGATATATTTTTTGGATTACACGGTTTACACGATTCACCTGAATCGTGTAACTGTGTAATCGTGTAGATTTACACGATTGAAGATTGTCGCTCTGAATCGTGTAATCGTGTAAATAATAAAGTGCATTGGTGGGATGATTCGACCAGATGCAACAAACGTGTAACTGTGTAATCGTGTAAATTTACACGATTGAAGACTGTCTCTCTGAATCGTGTAATCGTGTAAATAGTTATAATGGTTATAAGGGCATTGGAAGGATGATTCGACCAGTTGCAACAATCTACTAATCGTGTCTTGCTTTCACCACTCGCTTAAACCAAGTAATTGCTTTTTACACCATTTGCCTACATAAGGTAATTACTGTACTTTATATTCGTGTATAAACCTCATCACTTTCTACTAACCTGCACCATGAGACAAGGTAGGAAAACGTCAGAAAGAAGAAGACATGATAGATGAAAAGTACAGGAAAAACATAGCTACGAGGAGAAGGGTACATATAAAAAGAAAATGAGGGTTGAAATGGCACGATGAATATAATTAAGAAGAAAAACTTTGCAAGAGAGAAAAAAGGAAAACGAAAAAAACTTTAACGGAAGAAAAGAAGGGCGAAACATAGTGAAAGAAATAGAAATGAGAAGTAGAAAGGCTTTGAAACGGAGAGGGAAAGAGAAAATAAAAAAGATAAGAGTGGAACACAATGAAAGAAAGAGAGGCGAGAAAGATAAAGGGGGCAGTGGAAAGATAGTGACAGAAAAAGAGAGAGAGAGAGAGAGAGAGAAAGGGGTGAGAAAAACATTAGTTGAAAGAAAAGGGGCACTGATCAGATTTTAATAGGGGCATTAATCGGAGCTGATGGGGGCATTTATCAAAAGTGAAGAGGGGCACTTCTCGTACCTAAAGAGGGATAATACTTAATTGAGATTATAAAGGACACTTATGAGAATTGAAAATGGACACTTATTGTAAAGGAAAATAGGAACTCGTCGAAGGAAAAGGGGCGCGTGTCAAAAAATAAATAAATAAAAGGGTCCAAATAAAAGGGGCACTTTTCATAGTTGAAAAGGGGAAGGGGCACTTTTACAAATGAATACGGGCACTTGTCAAAGTAAAATGGGGACTTTTCCTACGTATAATGTCAGGCCACATTCTTTTGTATGTGACAGGAAGTGTGCTATTAAAGGGATAGTCCACCCCAGGATTTTCTTTAGCTGACGATATAGACCTAATAATACCATGAAGAATGATACAAGTCTCATTAAAATCCATGATCACATAACGAAGATATATCGACTTTTTTATCGAAAATCAGCCGCCCCCCAAATGCAAATGCGTTACATGGGCATGAAACGATTGTGACGTATGTTGCGAGCTGCCTTCTTATTTCGGAGACATTCACTTTCGCTTTCACTTTCATTCATGATTCGTCGTGTCAGTGCGATAACAGTGTACCGCGAGCGAAAGTGAATGTCTGCGAAATAAGAAGGCAGCTCGCAACATACGTCACAATTTCGATACTATCGGTTATTTTTGGGCGATCGTTTTTTGCCCATGTAACGCATTTGCATTTGGGGGGCGGCTGATTTTCGATAAAAAAGTCGATATATCTTCGTTATGTGATCATGGATTTTAATGAGACTTGTATCATTCTTCATGGTATTATTAGGTCTATATCGTCAGCTAAAAAAAATCCTGGGGTGGACTTTCCCTTTAAGTCTTGACCGTAGTTCTTCATACTAGAGCTGAATGCAATGTTGTTAAATGTAATTTACGAAAAAGAGGAAAGCCAAAAAATGGAAAGCCAAAATAATAATGATCTTGACATAAAAGGGGAAGGGGCACTTTTTACAAATTAATAGGAGCACTCGTCAAAGTCAAAGGGGGATTTGTCCTATCTACAAAGGGGCACTTCTTACAAGGTTGAAAGGGCACTTTTTCTATGTAAAACGAAGCACTTTTGGGGTACTTGAAAAATTGTGGGGGGGGGGGGCACTGTACCGCTAGCTAAATGTAACACAAAGACAGTTGGCCACTCACTTTTTCTAGTCATTGTCGGCTTGCACCGTAAATTTTACATCTAAAAAAAAAGGAAAAAAAGACGAGCCCCCACCCCTGGGAAAAAAAGTCTTAAAAAAGATTACCACAATTTTACCTTTTTATGTTTTGCTCAAGGGGGGGGGGGGGGTTGTTGAGTAAAACAAAAATAGTGCTCACTACCCCCACCCCCACACACTTATGCGCCGCTGAATATTTGTTCATGAATTGGGCCCCCCCCCCTTCCTCACCCCTGTGGTGTAGCCAGTGGCTTAGATCCTTAGGGGAGACCGGGGACAATATTATTGTAACACCTTTTTCCAATTCTGAAAGAAAATTCTGACATTTCAATGTTATTATAGTTATATAGGCTACTTACTTAAAGGTATATGAAATGAAAGATGCATTTCTTGGCTTGAAATATGACTAGGTTTGAGTCAAGTGAAACAAGTTATTATCAAGCCATTATCATATCAATACCGGTAGTCAAGTGTTACAATTGCCCCATATTAACACGAGGCAATTGTAACACACCTATGGGGCAATCCTAACCAAATACAGTTGTACCTACAAATCATATATCCCTCAGAAAAATAGATTTTTTCTTTTTTCTTTTTTCCCCAAAGATTATGCGCTGGATAGATTTTCATCAATTAAACAATATTTTAAAGAACCCCAATAAAAAAAATAAAAAAATAATAATGTCTATGACATATGCTTGACTCATCTACATTATATTTTTTCCAGTTACGTGGGGAGAATTATACTAGTTATAACGTTGTTACATTTGCCCCCTAGGAGGGCGGCCATACTTTTTTTTTGTATCCTAGCATTAAATTTCGTCCTTGAAACTTCGCCTAATACAGAGCCTAAAATCTTATTTTTTGACAATATAAAAATGACAGTGATTGCACAAGCACATATTTGTCCAGATTTTTTTTTTTTTTTTTTATTATTTCTTTTTAGGTAATTGAAGATTTTACTCCCGTGCTAAAAACCCGATGTCTTGAACTCGTATTGCATCACGTGCATAACATATATCATACTAGGTCGAATCATTATATTCCTTCCAACTTCGATCTTGTTACTGACTCACACGATTATAATACAAGGAATAGCCGATTCAACTTTAACTTGCCAGAAAGAGTAATTAGTATTGGTAGTTCGTTTTATTACGATGGCATACACAATTTTGAATTCCCTTCCTAATGATATAAAGGAAATAGAAAACTTTGCTTATTTTGAGAGTCAGAGAAGATCGAAGCGAATGACATATTATATGATTGAAATTTGTATTCTTCTGCGGGTTCATACCTTTTCATTTTGTACATACTTTTTTTTACGTAATATAAAGTTCTACATATTCATCATTATTTTCCTCTTCCTCCTAGCTCCTCCTCTTTTTCTTCTTCTCCTTCTTATTTTCTTCTTGTACTTATTATCATTTCTATCATCAGTTCAATGTTGTTATTATCATTATCATCATTATTATCTTTAATAAGTTTGATTTTCTCTTTCTTATCTGTCTCTAAATATTACTATTTTAACTTATTAATTGTGTACATATCTGTCGGGGACCCCACTGGAAATAAGCTCTCGAGCTTTCGTGCGTTATCCTGTTCAAGCTGACTTAATTTTGACCTGTTATTCTTGTATATTAATTGTTGTATGTTGGAAGCTGTGAAGGGCGTATACGTATAGCGCGTTTCTACTATAGAGGTGGGAGCCGCTGTTACATTTGCCCCTTGTTACTTTTATCCCATTAAACATATGACCCCCTGAACAATAGGTTTTATGTAAGGATCTACAACACTACCTGTAGTTATGGCAACGTCCTTTGTCCACGGCGAGGGTCAAATGACAGGCTACATAAAGCTTCCTTGTATGTGACAGGAAGTGTGCCATTAATCCTTGACCGTGACTCTTCATACATGTAGCTGAATGCAAATGTTGTAAAAGATAATTTACAAAAATGAGGAAAGTCAAAAAAGCAATAAGTAATAAAAATGTAATTGTTTGTGACCTTTTTCAAGCTGCCAATGACGTAAAACATATCAGCCAAGGCCAGGAACTCTCGTGGGGGAAAATGACGCCCCTCGCACTCCCATGGATAATGACGGAATAAAATACATAGTATAACGACATTTATAGTAACGAATGAGCTGGTGAACATAGTTCAATTGGTATTGCCTTGTATTGTAAAAGTATCACACCATACTTAGTTATGTTAGCCCTCCTTTAAGTTTTCTAATATTTTGTAATATTTATTTACAACTAAGGAATACCCCCACCCCCTTCCTTTGTCGTTCATCACTTTTTTCTTTCTTTTTTCTCACCGAGGATTAAATCCGAGAGTGCTTTTCGGGAAGTGAACTGATTTTTTATTTTCAAACATTCTAAAATTAAACTAGAGACACACACCGCAACTAAAAATATATAAGAGAGACAGAATGCGTAATCTTCGCTCTCCCCCTCGTCCCCGTTGTCTTCGTTCAACCCTACCCCCTCTCAGCTGCTGGTTATTCCTGCTTCTACTGAACAAGACATCGTAATCTGCTCATCATCACCACTGAAAATAAATTGTAACACAATTCCAGCGAGCAATCGAATCGTGTAAATTTGAATCGTGTAATCGTGTTGCGGAGATTTTCGGCATGCAGATTACACGATTACACGATTCGATCTGAATTGAGGAATCGTGTAATTTTACACGATTACACATTTACACGATTCAAATTTCGCTTAATTGGCAAAAGACGAATCGTGTAAAATAAATGGTTACACGATTCCCCGCGAGCATACGAATCGTGGTAAATTTTGAATCGTGTAAATCGTGTTGCGGAGATCTTCGGCGTGTACTGTATTTCCTTTTTTTCCTCATGGACTCATCTTCATGTATTTGTCATTAACTGCATAGTGGAACATGTTTTATGTTCATTCCTTTTCTTTGAAGGAAGTGGGGTATAAGTACATCATCCCTATGCTTGAGTTGGTCGGGCGTTTGTCTGTTGATGCTGTTACCGCTGTTACCATGGTAATGACAAGGCATGAAAGAAAATTAAGATAATTGAGGTTTTCACTAGAGAGTACATTCCAGGATGATAGTCTACAGCCACAGACACTACTTGAAACACGATCGGTCACAACTGCTTTTGAAAATCAACCCAACTGCAATATGCTTGGCTTATGTAATATATGCCATTGCAATGTTTGCACATGTTGAACGGTGATGGATGGGGCATGAATTTTTAAACTGATCAAAAGTTTCAAGAACTGAAAAATTGCATCTACGTTTTATACTTTCATTCTCCTTTATTTGTTCTTGTTACACAAGCAACAAGTTTGGAATTAAACCAATCTTTTACATCTTCTTCTGCCAAGCTAAATTGCAGATATCATCAACTTGATCAAATTCTAATGGATTTCATTGTTTAATCAAAGATGCTCTCGGAAGCCAGTTTTTTATACAATCTTGGTCTTACCAGCCAACATAGGTGATGCTTCTGGATATATTTTTTCAGTAGCTGATTACGTTTGATTTAGGAAGTATGATATTGATTGCAAAAATGCAGAAAAGACTTTCCCCCTCAGAAATATGAATCAGCCCCCATAGGCCTCCAATCGGCCTTCAATTTTCTTCTTCTTTGTTAATTTTTCTTTTCTTTTACAAAAGACAATCTGTTAGCACCCTGCAGGCAGCCAACTAACAATTTGTTTTTTTTGTTGTTGGAAATATGAGAAGGACCCTCGGAAGAGAGAATGGGGTTGGATGTTTTATTTTGGTTAACCTAGTGGCGATGCTAAGTGTCCTACTTTAGATTCAGCATCATTCAATTTGAGATGCAGAGGAAAACTAGAATGCTGCCATGACCCGTGGGATGCAAATAATAATGATGATACGAGCAGTGGTTGAAATGTTTAATGAATTTGTGATGTTAGACGTAGAATAAGAAGAAGATGTCACTTTGCCTGCTGAATGAAATCTAGAGCACTGCTTTGACCCGTGCGATGGCGAATAATAATGATACGAGCAGTGATGAAAAATGTTATAGAATTTTTTTTGTTAAACATAGAATAAAGAGGGAAATGTCACTTTGCTTGGTGAGTTCCAAGAAGGTGTAGTGTTGAGTCATTGATTAGGCAACTAGATATCGGCGCTTTATAAATACCTGGATTGATTGGAAGGTAATTAATTCATATAGTTTATTACAGAGAGAACACCCTTGTAGCTCCAAACAGGCAATATACAGGAGGGGCTTTAAAAGAAAGAAAAATATAGTATTTTTAAAGTGAAATGATATTTAATTGGGTCTAGGAGAAGAAGAAGAAAGAATTTGTTATCAGAGTAAGATGTGAACATGCCATCATCATCATCTTCTTCATCATCTTCATCATCTTCATCATCATCTTCATCATCATCATCATCATCACCATCCCCATCATCATCATCATCATCATCTTCTTCTTCTTCTTCTTCTTCTTCTTCTTCATCATCATCATCATCATCATCATCATCATCATCATCTTCTTCTTCTTCTTCTTCTTCTTCTTCTTCTTCTTCTTCTTCTTCTTCTTCTTCTTCTTCTTCTTCTTCTTCTTCTTCTTCTTCTTCTTCTTCTTCTTCTTCTTCTTCTTCTTCTTCTTCTTCTTCTTCTTCTTCTTCTTCTTCTTCTTCTTCTTCTTCTTCTTCTTCTTCTTCTTCTTCTTCTTCTTCTTCTTCTTCTTCTTCTTCTTCTTCATCTTCATCTTCATCATCGTCATCTTCTTCATCATCATCATCATCATTGTCATCTTCTTCATCATCATCATCATCATTGTCATCTTCTTCATCATCATTGTCATCTTCTTCATCATCATCATCATCATCATCATTGTTATCTTCTTCATCATCGTCAGCAGCAGCAGCATCATCATCATCAATCATCATCATCATTACTATCGTGATCACATTCTTCTTTTATCATTATTATTAGTAGAAGTAGTAGTGGTTGTGTTGTTGGTGGTGGTGGTAGTATTAGTAGTAGTAGTAGTAGTAATACTAGTAACTAGTAGCAGTAATTTTGTGTGGTTATTATCGTTACTGCTGCTGTTGCCATTACTATTACCAGAAAATAATGAATGGTACTACATACAAACATACCCTTTTGGTGCAAATTCAATAGTTTAGAAAGCACATATGAGTAAGCTGCAATGTATAATCAACAGGTTGTTGTGGGGTCCAAATCAGTGTTACACTCGATCGGCACCTTCCTACTAGTAACGCACACCTTTAATGATCATGAATTATCCAAGCCTTGATCATGTAAATTGAAACTCCTCCATCACCTAGCTTCCACCGGTGTTGAAGATCGCATCATCCATTCTACGATGCGGCTCCATTATCGCTCTATCCAGTCAATCAGTGTGATGGTGTACACTGACGTGTTAAAGGAAAAGACCAGTATTGGAAACGCCCCAATTTCAAAAAATGAAATGGAAACTCTTTATTACCAATCATGTGAAAGAATATGTTTTGACTAATACGTGAGCATACAAATTTTGCAGAGAACCGCCTACTAATTGATATATTTGGTAAATTATTATATCTATTTGGACCTGATAGATAACGCACATGTCGCGCATGTGTGCATAGTCCCATATACATCTTTCTGTATACATCTTACCAAGACTGGGCCAAATTTCTTATCATTATGATGATTCCAGAACCTTGCAGTACACACCAATACTTATATGCTAGATGTTTCTTTCACAACGCAATCGCATGACCATCCCTAACTGGTCTTTATCTTAAAGGGAAAGTCTCTCTACTCTAACATGAAATTGGCAACACAATCTCAGATATTTTGAGATAGCGACTCAAGGGCAATCTAAATGCCCTTGTGTGCATCCCTTAGAAATCATATTCAGGGATGTGTGATATTAAGATTTGCAATCAATCGCAAATGGCAGTGACCAATCGAGAGCATTGTTGCATGGACATCTCGTTGAAAAATCTGACCCTGAACCAATCAGAATGGTTAATTCAAAACTCCAATTGGTTGCAATGTTATAGTTACATGATATACAGTTGCAATTGGTGTTAAGGTTATTAAAATTGCCTTGGGTTAATTCTTTGAAGGTCTTTGTCATCATGTTCGGCTTAAACAAAATTTAGAGAAGCAAATCAGTGCAAGTGTAATGAAAATCCATGAAAGGATATTAAGAAATTTAAAGATTCTACAAATTGAAATCGATCGATTGTAAATTGGCAACTCTGTAACATACCTTTAGAGCACCTCCATTTGCTCTGCACTGTTAAGAATTTTATGAATCTCTTTGTTAAAATAATAATTCATTGTACTTCTGCCCTATTATATAGATGCACATGATATAACACAATTTCTCTGTGAAAAAGATCAGTTTCTTCATCAACAACCAGGATACGGAGATTAATGTCAAAGACCTTGTGAGAAAGGAAGAAAATGGTCTAGGGTGATATGTACTTTTCAAAGCTGTGGATAATGTACTACATTATATATGGCAGATTATCATTATAATGTAATCTTGAATACAAGGACATCAACAGCGAATGTGGTTTGATTAGATGAGTTACAATTACATTTGTATTTAGATTTGTCTTTCTTGCTCACTCTCCCCCTCTCTTATCTTGCTTTTAATTTCTTTCTCTCTGTCTGTAGCATTATTTTGTTCTTTATTTGGGGGTAGCGTCTCTCTCGCTCTTTCTCTCCGCCTCTCACCTTGCCCATAATTTTCCCTTTTTTTTCGTCCCTCCCTTTATCCGTCTCCCTCTTCTCTTCTCTCTCTCTCTCTCTCTCTCTCTCTCTCTCTGTCTGTCTTGCTTTCTCTTTCTCTCTCTCTTTCTCCCCCCCCCCTCTCTCTCTCTCTTCTCTCCTCTCCCTCTCTCTCTCTCTCTCTCTTTTTCTCTCTCTCTTTTTCTCTCTCTCCCCATCTTAATGCTCTATCTCTTATTTTTTTACTCCCCCTTTTTCCCATGGAGCCTCACCAGTAAATTTAGCATCCATCATAATCATAAGTGGGTCCACAGAAGAGAGACAGTAATTCACACAGGCTCCAAACATCTGTCACCCGTTTCCATGACAACCCCACACTTGTCCAATCAGATTGTGGCACACGGCTGCCTTATTTGCATTTGAAATCGAAAAGAATGCACTGCTTTAGCTTCCCCCTCCCTCTCTTTCTCTCTCTGTCTCTCTCTCTCTCTCCTCTCCCCCCTCTACCTCTATCAACTCTTTCAGTCTCTCTCACTTCTTCTATCTCTCTCTTCCTCGCTTTCTCTATCTTCTCCCCTCTTCCTCTTTTCTTTCTCCCTCTCTTTCTTTCTCTTTGCCTCAACCACTTTTTTTCTGTCACTCCTTTTGATGTCTTCTTCAACTCATACACTCTCCTCGAGCATACACAGTATCTTACATCTAATTGAATGCATGGGACCAGTGCCAGCGTGTGTGTGTTTGCGTGTGTCAGAGAGAGAGAGAGAGATAGAGAGATAGAGAGAGCACTTTGTGTGTTTAGGAGCTGCTACCGGACTGAACTGCATATCTTGTGCATGGCGCTTTTCCCTTTCTTCTCTCCCAATCGTCCCTTGGGGTATATTCAATGCGAGATCTCGCAGCAGCATGCTTTGTTTGGACGGCAGTCATGCTTTCGTTGGGTTGGCCAAAGCGTACAGCGCAAGCCGCTCCTACTTCCCTAACAGCAGGTAGGGAAAAGGCTCAGTTCTTAAAAGCATATTATTACTTTGTAAAGTGATGGTTGATTATGTATCTGTGCTTTTAATAGTGATGAAGATGATGATGATGATGATGATGATGATGACGATGATGCTTTTTTACACGAGCAAAATAGCAAATTATCTGCATTAAAAGTTGTAAAGAAATTGTTTCCATGGATACAAATTTTTGAGTTATGCTAGCTTGAAAGTATGTAAACATCTATTGGTATTACAATCAGGAATGTGTGTGATGTGTTCTAATCCATTTAAATATACAACTGATGCAGATATAAAAAGGATAAGCATTTGAAATTGTAAATTCCATCAACCTAGTATTAAGAGATTATCTAATATGGTAAGGATGTAGAAATAAAACTGAGAGAATATTAGAATAAGATTGTTAACTGTGACCACCCAGGAAAGGAAATGTAATAGAATAAGATAGAAAGAAGAGAATGAATGAATATATGCAGATGAGAGAGATAAGGAAATGTTGAAAATAAGACAGAACTGATAAAAAATAGTGAGTGGGGGAGGGGAAGGGGAGTGGGGAGAGGAAGAGAGAGCGCAGAACACACTTTTGGTAGAATGGGGGAAAGGTGAAAGATAAGGGATCTAGTGAAATATAGGAAATGAAGAGCAGAAATACAACACAAAATAGAAAAGGAAGAAGAAAAAGAGGTGGAAATAGGAAGAAAACAAATTATGATACAGGGACACTATCTGTTCGTTCCTTTGGTCTTTTGTTGTGACGGTATAGTGCTGGGAAACTGTTCTAGAATTCACACATGTTTTTGCATGCCACGCCTCTTGCTGACATAAAAAGATTGCTATTGATTATTTGAAATTATATCGTGAGATTTATCATGCCGGTCTATAATTAAACAAAGGAGCACATTCGATAAGCCCAGTGCATGTGGTACATGTATATAGATGTAACCTCCATATGAATGGTCTTGCATGGTCTACGCAATAGTAAGGGTTTGTTTGAAGTTTGTCTCACCTAGCAACAGGTAATGTATGCATACTATAGGAAAGGTTAATCAGTCCATGCGCATGTATTTAACCCACTGCCTACGGGAATTGGGTGCTTGATATTTAGAATTTGATGGGAAGGAGATATTTCAATAATCAATGGGGTTAAGGTGTAGCTTGGAGCTATGGAAAAGAAATTGAATGGAAGAGGAGGGGGAGGAGGGGGTGCATCATTTCATTGTTAACATACCAATGTGTAGGTCTATTGCTATGTATCACAGATGTAAACTAGGTCAACAGGATTTTAGGCATATTCTTTACAAATTTGATCAATTTAATGTAAGATTTATCTACTGTCACCGCTATTGGTGTTAGATATCTATCAAGCGGTACATATTCTTTGTAGGCAGATTCAGAAATTCTTGGTATAATTTGTATGGATTTGTTAGAGGCTCACTAGACATAGCAACAAACAGGAAGTATAGATTTAGGGAACAAAGTACATCTGTAATGAAATATTCAATTTTTTGTTTCCAAATCATAATCGTACGGAACTCCCCTTGCTCAATTTGCATAGTGTGTCCATGTAAAATTCTTGATTATTATTATCGACGTGGTACCATACGGTAATATGAGTCGGCTTGTTATTACCAGCGCCTTTCCATAAATCTTGTTCATTCTGTAGTTCAAAGCAACTTGAATATGTGGGTATGAATTTTACACTTGTGACTTTATATTCCATCTTTGTCTGTCCTTGATCAGAAAGCAATGCTGAGTGAATGCTGCTGGTACTGTTGTACAAGCATAAATCATACTTGTTTGTCGCAAAGTTGAGCAGAAAAAATGGATGTTTTTCAAATTTCTGTATTATCTACCTCATAGTGTGCTTTTAGGGAGAGAGCAGAGAGTAGTTTGTGGTGGCACAGAGGGCTTGAAATGTTCCATTTTCAAATTAAAAATGAATAATTGGTGCACATTTTGTACGTTAAGAGCCTGAGCTCATACTTTTAAATATAATAATAACAGTGATGATGATGATGATGATGATAATAATAATAGGCATTTTATATTGTGCCGTCTTTGTAAAAATTCTATTCCGAGGCGCACAAATTAATTATTACCCTGGCTTTATTTAGCCTAGCTGCCATTACAGCGCTCTAGCATTTCAAGGAATGAATTCCTGCCAGGTACCCATTTACCTCACCTGGGTTGAGTGTGGCAAATGTAGATTAATGCTTTACCAAAGGACATTAAGTGCCATGCCGGGGATGATGATGATGGATATTTTTATAGTGTACATATCCGAAATTACCCGGCTCTGCTGGGCTACCGTTTTTCGGTGGTCGCAGCATTCAAGGAATTCCTTCCTACTGGTACCCATTTAACACCTGGGTGGAGAGTGGCAAATGTAGACTAATGTCTTGCCAAAGGACATTAGTGATGCAGCAGGGCTCTAACCATGATATAGAGTTAAGGCCTTCTGTCTCTCAGCAGATGAGTTGTTGTTTTAATGTTGGTTTCTTGAAATTGTAGCGGAGCTGGACAACTCTGCAAAATTCTACATTCAGAACAGCTACAGTGTATGGTTGACCCATTGGAGAACCACTAACCTCTCTTGAGTGGCATAAGGGCGTTACCTTAGTGTTAAGTCCTATGGGGGAACATTCTTCTGGCTCTCGATCAGCAGACCGATCAAGCCATAGTGAGCTATTAAAACAATTAATCCTATGAAGTGGTGTCCTGCTACTGTTAATCCTACTACTTCCACTCTTGCTTTCGTCTTTACTCAATCAATATTACTTGAGCGTGAAACTCTATGGACACTTGAAATAGTCTACAGAGCCAACACGTGTACTAACATGGCATTTAACTGATCAAACGGAATCAACCTACTAAACAAACTTGAGTTCTAGTCTACTATAAATTTACAAAGGTATAGTCGGATAACAAATTTTGTTAAAGGGTGGAACTCTTGAAAAATGTCTGAATTGACTGTATATTTTTTGGGAGAGATTTTCATGAATTGTCTGAGAGATTGTCTGATGTATTAGAGATATTAGAGAGAGTGTTTGTTTGTTATAAAGTGTGAAACCTATTGAAGACAAATGAAATATGGCTGAACCCTATGGTATTATGATTGGACAGATTATAACTTATAATTATGGGATTGCAACACCTTTTTTTGTTAGCTAGCAGTTGTAGTGTGATTGATTAACAGCAGACAGAATTGAAAATTCTAACATAACAGGAAACAAAATTTAAAAAGAATATAAAAATACAAATGATTTTCCTGATGCCAAAAACTTAATTCACGATTTGCTTTTAGTTTTAGCAACTGTAGGATTATCTTTTCTATCTATAGCTCTTTCTTAATTTTCCTTTCATTTTTGTCTCTCTTTTTATATTTCATTACTTGACTCTCCTTCCATTTTTTCCTGTCTATATGCCTCTCACTGTCTCACACAAGCATTTGCATGCCCACACCCACACAACCCACACAAACACTTATCCTCTCGCTCCCTTCCCCCTTCTCTCTCTCTCTCTGTCTCTCTCTCTCTCTTTCTCTCTCTCTCTCTATCTATCTATTTCTCTCTCTATCTATGTCTCTCTCTATCTATGTCCCTCTCTATCTATGTCCCTCTCTATCTATGTCTCTCTCTCTCTCCCCCTCTCCCTCGTTCTATCTCTATGTCTCTCCATCTCTCTGTATTCGTCTCTCTCTCTCTCTCTCCTCTCTATTTCTATCTCTCTGTCTTTGTCTCTCTGTGTGTCTCTCTCTCTTTAGCTCCAGCTACCGTATCTTATACTCTCTCTCTCTCTCTCTCTCTCACACAATAATGATAATGAATCAAGTTCATTATCCTGCTTCATAAAGTCATTGCTAATCACAATAGTATGGCTTCCCGAGACTTTTTATAAAACTGTTCAACTGTTTACTTCTTTTGCCTAAATGTGCAGAGCCCAATTAGCAGTTTATGATGTAAAATTAATATATACTCTGCACTAGCTGGACCCGCGGAAATCCGCGGGATTCTAGAGGGGGGCGGGGGGTGTAAATAGATATATAGAGACTGTCTAAATTAAAACCACCAAGAACTTTATTTGCCATTCAGGCCATTAAAAAATATACATGTTTAGCGTCCCCGCCCGCTTCCTTTTTGGGGGCCGCCTCCCTTTTTTTTTTTTGAAATTTTTTGAATTTTTTTTTTTTTTTTAGGGGCCGCCTCCTATTTTTTTTTTGTTGATTTTTTTTGATTTTTTTTTTTGAAAGAAAAAAAACATGAAAAGCACTGCTAAAATGTATTTCTGATTTAAAAAAAAAAAAAAAAAAAATCTCGGCCGCCATCTTGAAAAATAGCCTGAATGTCAGGGAAAATGTACGGAGCGGCCATTTTGAAAGAAAAAAAAAAAAAAAAAGGGCCTCCTCCCATTTTTCTAAAAACAGGATGCTATAAGCATGTTTTTTTTTTAATTTGGCCTTATATTAAATAATTAAAAACAATCCAACTGTACCGGTAGTTATTCTTTAAGCCAGTGGAACTGCGTAGAGTTCTGTAGAGTGGCGTACCGACTACGCAGATGGTTGCTTACTGTGTTGAAAGCTTTTACTGCTTTGTCGATCTGGCGTAGGGTAGCGTACTGTTGCGTAGGCATGTAGCGTAGTGTTGCGTAAAAAGACGTACTTTCTGCGTCAAGTTTCTATGCCTAAAGTACGCGAAAAAAATTAAACATGTTGAATTGTTTTTGTTCATCTTGCGTACCCCTTTCCGTCCCTCATCATATAGTAACGTAGGCCAGCGTAGGTGGTACGCAACACTACGCAACTCTACGTATTGATCCACGCCAATTAGTGACCCGCAGGTGTCACAAATAAAGTATTAAAAAAATGCTCATCTGACCCTAATTAAACGCCTAAAACCCCCAAGCTTTCGGGGGTTTATGGCCCCTTGAAACCCGTGGACCCCACGCCTATATTATATATACACTCAACTCGCTGCGATCTGATCTCTCCCCCCCCCCCCCACCACTTTGAAGAACGTAACCCCCTGAGCTTTTGGGGGTTTATGACCCCTTGAAACCCATGGACCCCACGCCTATATTATATATACACTCAACTCAGGACCTGCGGGATTCTAGAGGGAGGCGCAGGCAAAAAATAATTTTTTTCATTTCTGGGGCTCCATTTCAAATTTTCGGAAATTTTCGGGGGCTACTTTTTCAACTTTCGGGGGCTCTTTTTTCTGGGGCTACTTTTTCATTAATTCATAAAAGGATAGGCCTACACTTTGTTGAGATTTGTTTAGTAGGCTAAGGTTTGAGGCTTCCTACATCCTACTTCATAATTGCCTATTTAAAAAAAAAAAAAAACATTTTGTCTAGTTCAATAACTAAGTTTTCATGCATTGATTTGATGCAAGAACTGTAACATAATAATAGACCCTAACTGTGTTAGATTGTGATTATTTCTGACCATTTATTTCGATAATCATTTTTCAAAGTAAAATTTTCATAAGAAAATCAGACAGTTGTTTAAAAACGTAGACATTAGTAATACTTTTACTAATTCTAAGCTCAGGTTTCGTAAATCTATACACGAAACTATATTGAAATCGCGGCAATAATGATGCAAAGTGTCAAAACTCTTCGACTCGAGCTCAGCTTCAGCACACACACTTCAGCGTAACTCCAGCAAGCTCGAACACCGGCGCCGCAGGCGTCGGACGCCTGCGGTGCGCGGTGCCTGTGTTGGAGCTTCCCGAGCACGCAGCTGCACTGTGTGTTAAATGAAAGCAGCTTGCGACTGAATTGTCAGTCCATTGGTTTTCTTGTGAAAACTTTCCTTTAGACAATGATAATCAAAATTGAGTATACATGGCCGTAATAATCACAAAATAAGCTTTGATTTCATACCTCCATTCACGAAAACTATATAAAAATCGCGGCAATCATGATGGAAATAGGTCTCTAAGTTTGGACGTCGACGGGAATTAGCCCAGTGTATCTCGCTTGTGCAGGTACCGCTTGTGCAGTGCAGTGCAGCTAGTACAAAGCACATCCTATAGAAAGATACCTAACACGGGGTAAGTCGTACCCGTTCAGCGTGCATTTAATACGCAACTTCATGTGAGTGGATCGTCATCGGTCGTGTGTCTACGGATGTAATGTTGAATATCCATGAGGTATCTCTGTCGTCACGCATATCCTGCATTATGCATATCGCGTCTGTTTTCGCCCTGGACGTCGACACGGAGGAGGACCTCGGCCGGAGTATAGCCAATTCCACAGAGTAGACTCTCCCGCGGACGACGGCACCGGGCACGGGTACCCCGAGGGGACGGTTCAGGAGGAGATAGCTGCACCAGCTTCGGTCGGCGATCTCATTAAAAAACAATAGAATACAAAGGCCGGCGGAGACGTCGCGCCCCCCGCGGAGCCTTAGCGTATTACTATTATAGATGTCCCGTACATATCATTAGTAACCATTCAGACTCAAGTATCGTTGAAACTACTGTTTGGAGCCAGGAGGGCGCTATATATAGTTCATATACTTTAACACAAAGTTATAATGCCCCTGGCTTCAAACAGCTGATATGAGAGGGAGAATGGCCCAATTTCATCCCCTTTTTTAAAACTTGTACAAATTATAAGAGAAAGAGTAAGTCCAAAAGACAAGCTTTTGGAAATAACTACCTCACATATCACCAGATATACATTGAGACTATAAATAAGCCACTGTTGAGGCTAAATGTGGATATTATAGTCCCATACATGTATTTCCATATCTCTGTATTCAGTCCTTTTTTGTTGGGGGGGGGGGGGGTCTGTGATTTTCATCATTTTGATGATTTCAAATCCCCACAATTCTGATTACTTCCAAATCAACCATTCTAATACCTTGTAGACAGTTTACTATCATCTTGCAATCAAAAGACTAGCTTCCACTCAACACTATTTTAAAATATCTGCATGGTATATTGTTTGGGCGCAACCAAATTTTGCTTTCGCTTTTGTTTCCTGGGTTCCTCTTTCAATTTTATCGCCCTTGACTCTGGGTACTCGTCAGGTAGTGGACTTTGGGTTCAGCCGTTGCTAAATAGAAATGGACTATTTACTCACCGGCACTCTTGAGAGTGGTTTAGCCCAGGATATAACGAGGGCATCGTGAATGGGATAGTTGATCGACAAACATTGTCTCGATTTCCTCATTAGGATCGTGAAGTTCTACATTCTTTTACGCTGGTAAGCGTATATTTTTGTGTCTGCTTACTTGCTACTACTAACTCCTGTGTTGAAACCTGCCTAAGCAACCGTCTGTACTATAAAGACCACAAGTTTTATTTGGGCGTTGTTTTTGGTTCATGCAATATTGCATCAACTTGATTCTTTGGGGAAATACCACCTGACTTTAACAACCATCTTTTCTTTATCTTCAGAAGTGTTTCCCTAGTGACCCCTATATATCTCCTTCTATCCTATAAAGGGTTGTTATTGTTGTTGATAATTTTATAAATAAAAATATAAAAAGACAAGGATATCTTCCATGGATGTAGATGCGCACAATGAAGATTCATGTTTCTGTTCCAAGGAAAAAAAATGATGAGCTTGGGGCCAGAAATTACCAATTTTGTGAAGAATATCTACCTGCAATGACTTGTTTCATTTAATTCAAGTAGACCTTATATGACTCAAGAAATTTGGAATGTGAGACTCTTTAGCATTGCACATCCTATAGTTTTGTTTCAGTTTCAAAGGGAATGACCTAAAAGACTTGTTTCATTTAATTCACATAAGACCTATATGATTCAAGGTATTTTAAATGTGAGATGATGTAGGGATTCCCATTCTATATAGCTTTGTTTCAGTTTCAAAGAGAAATTTTGAATGTGAGATGCTGTAGGCAAACCTGTTTATAGCTTTGTTTCGGTTTCAAAGGAAATTACCTAAGTCAAAGCTAGTCCTGTTTCATTTAATTCAAGTAGGCTCTACGTATGCTTTTAGAAATTCTATTTGTGGGATTCTGTAGAAATGCACATTTAAGACTGAGAGACATGAGTCTAGCTGTATATTACTCTCGGTATATAGATGTATAAATCTCCTTATTCAATCCATGATGCAACCGTGCAATACCTCATCACATTTATTAACAACGGAAAGGCGTCTCCACAGACGTGAAACCTTCGGGCTATCACGATTTGATAAGGAACGAGGCTTTCGTATGCCAATTAAAAATGAGTAAGAATACCAATAGGGAATGCACAAACAAGTTTGGTAAAATGAGGACATTGAAGACATGTGCATTAAATTGTCTCTTTAATGATGAAATGGTGAAAAGGGATGTAGTAGGAGAAGGAAGGGGCATGAGAGAGGAAGAGAGATAGAGGGAGCGAGAGAGAGAGAGAGAGAGAGAAAGTGAGTGGGTGCAGTTAGACGTTGAAAAAAAAAGAGAGAAAGAGGAGAAACATAACATTTTCCTCAATAAAAACCCATCTGTAATGAGATAGAGAAATTTTCAGAGGAATCAAAGTCGTGACATTAATCACCCAAGAGATTTCTCACTCCATGATCAACGGCAAAATGTAAATTGTTATTGTTATTGTTCCAAACGAGTAGCAACCCCAAATTAAGCGCACAGAGTTGAGACATGTCATTATCATTCCTCATATACAGCTTCAGAACCATCCAAATCTGCCTGACACGAGAGCGCAAAATAAACCCAAATCCATTACTTTCCCCGCTTATCACCCTCCGTCGCTTCCAATTCCACCTCCTTCCATTACGATCCGTCTCCATTCGAACGGCAGCATCCCCGAAGCTCGCATCGATAATCAACTTATGCCCCGACCCCATCCTGCCCATCAAATTTAATATTTTGTGATCCTTCATTCAATTTATTAAACCCCGAGCCGCCATGATCTGTTGGTCGACGAAGAAAGAGGACTCTTGAAGTGTCAGCTACCGTCAGCGAGGCGGAGTCTAAAGAAAGCTTGTTTCAAATTTGCAGTTCTTTTTACCATTATGCTCTCTTGATCTATGGAAAGATTAGTGATAATAATGATATTACTCGCCTCAATGTCGTCTCAATGTTATTGGTCAAAGTATATACTCTTTATATTCATTGATATTACTCTATAAATCAAGATGTCTTGAACATAGTTTCATTACAACCATATGATACTATTATTTCATTGGCTTTGACTTTAAGGAATGGTTGGTATTTATAATTGTAAAAAAAAAGATATTACGTTGGAGAATACTACACATATATAGTCTCTAAATTTCAAGTTGGAAACTATATAACGAATATTGATGAAAAGAAATCATTTATAGTTGTATATTACTAGAGGACTACATATCTTTCATGTTTTCGTTTGGATATATTAAAACAATGTTTTTTATGTTTTTAATAAATAAACATGAACTATTTTATTTATACCCAATAGTTGAATATCTTTTTGGCTCAAGTACGTTTTTAATATGTGAGGTAGCGCTTTTAATACAGTTGTTCTTTTATTATTCATTTGTTATAGATCTCTCAAAAAGAAAATGTTTCATATATTGGTACCTAATTTGTCATCAATCTCATACAAATCTTATGTTCTCTGTATTAAAGTATGTTGTGTATAATTCCTTTAGTACAATATAGTAATGCTGGTGTGCTACATTATACCATGCATATTGCATTAATGATGAAGTGAAATCCATACGGATAGGTGGAGAGAAAAATTGTACTTGGGTTATTTGTAACTGTTGTATTATAGATTGATCTAGAGACTAGCTAGTGCCGGGGTATTTTTCGCCACCATTAATCCGAAATTGGTTCAAGGCTTTATTGTATTGATTTTCATATTTCGAAACCACCTTGCATTATATCCTCCTCTGAGTCACAGGGATAGAAGTAAGAGAAGAGGAGACCAACTAAGAGAAAGAGAGAGAAGATGGGAAAGAGAGAGAGAGAGAGAACAAGAAAGAGAGAGAGAGATGATGAGAAAGAGAGAGAGAACAAGTAAGATGGGAGAGGGGAAGGCGGGAGAGACAGAGAGAGGGGAGTAGATAAAAGGGGGAGGGGGTGTAAGCAAGAGAGAGGGGCATAGAGAATGAACTAGCTAAGAGAGAAAAATATAGTAGAGGAAATAGTGAGGGGTGGAGGCAAGAGTGACAGAGATGATTAGGATGATGATGATTGTAATGATGATGATGAGGAGGAGGATGGTAATGATGATGAGGATGAGGATGATGAGAAGGAAGGTGATGATGATACTGATCAGGATGCTAATGATGATGATGATGATGATGATGAAATAGAGAATGAGAGGGAGAGAGATAAATAAAGAGGGAGGGGGAGAAAGGAGAGAGAGAGAGAGAGAGAAGAAGAGGGGGAGCTATGGAGAGAAGGATAGTCTGGGAGACTTACAGCGGCAGACATATAATCCAGTAGAGTGCACAGACTAACTGACAGACAAAAAGAAAGAGAAAAATAACAATATAGAAAAGAAAAAAGGAATGTATAGATTTGTAGAATCTAGCAATAAGTGCGATGAAAATTTACTTAATTTAGGAAAAATATAATATTGTAGGATGCAATGACCGGGTTAAAATATATATCTGTAAAGCGTTTGGAGAGGTCCTGCAGTCCTGAAATGCGCTATATAAGAACAAACTGTTATTATTATTATTATAATGTATGTAAGATAACTAACCATAGGCTATATATGCACTGTGGAGATGAAAGAGAGTGAGGTATTGGAGGCAGTGAGGCAAGTTGATGTGGAAGCAGAGCTATAATGAGAATGATGGAGAGGATAAGACAGGGAGGGAGACATAGACATAGTAGCGATAGCAAGAAAGGCTAGAGGGGAAAAAAAGATGGATTCTTATAAAAGTGAAAGGAAGCTAGAAAATGGTTCAAGAATGACATTCATTCCATTTAAAGGAGGAAAATCCAAGAAAAGATATAGAAAATGACATCTCTTTTCATGCATTGTTTTCTGTTCTTTTTGAATGAATATCATTCTCAATCCATTTCTAGCTTCCTTCCAAGAGACCCAGAGAAAGAGATACATACACAGCCAGATACACACAGAGACAAGTACAGGTACAGAGAGTGATAAAAAGAGAGGCATGGGAAATAAAGAAAGAGAGAAAATGAGATGGAGGTGAGAGAGAGAGAGAGCGAGAGAGAGAGGCACAAAATACAAGGAAAAGGGAGAGAGAGAGAGAGAGAGAGAAAGAGGGAGGCAAGAAGGAAAAAGCAAAAAGAGAGAAGAAAGAAAGAGAGAGGAAAAAGAAAGAGGAAAAGAGAGAGAGGGAGACAAAAAGGATAAGAGAGTGTGGAGAGATACAGATGGGTGAGAATGGGACACATAGGTGGAGGAGAGAAAAAGAGATGCGAAGAGAGAGAGAGGGGGAAAGAGGATAGTTCATTTTACTATAGACTGTTATATCCAATGAGAAAGTGTGCAGCCATGAATGAAATATCTTTCCTTCCTTGATTCATTCATTCAGCAACATAGATCCTTGCCTTTTTTTACCTACAACTGAAGATACTTCTGTATCAAGGACTAAAATAAAGTAAATGCACCTGCTTTTCTGAAATAATTTGTGAAGAACACTTCCTGTTTCATACCCATTCACAATTTTTTTCCTTTTTCCTTTTTCCCTTTTTGTTACCTTACACTGTACTCTAGTAGCGATGCTATGCCTAATCACTGCACTAACGAACATCATTAGCAATTAAGATAGCTTGTTAGTACTGGATTTCTAACTATCCTTGTATTAAAGGTAGAAACATTTATTGGACTGTAGCAAAGTATCTAAGCATCTTGTAAAATTAAGAGACATTCACATTTGCACTTTAAAAGAATTATGTGTTGTTGTAAAACAATTAGATTGCATTTTATTGAATTCACTAAGAAAATAAATAAATACAAAATATTTGAATTTCTCTTTGTACTTTTCTAAATGATAATCATCTTTACTTAGCTTCAAGCTAGTTAACCGCTCTAGAGAGCTTTAAAAACTAAAACAAAAAACTAATTTAGAATCTGCGATTGAAACCCATATAGCGCTACCTTTAATGGTACAGTGCATCTACGCCTATCACCAATATCTTTACATGCTTCGTTAGACATTGTAATTTACAAAGTGATTACTCTCAAGTCGCATATTATAAACAGCATCAGCTTTTTATTTTTATTTGCTTTTGTTATTGTTGTTCTTTTCTTTTTGTTAATAACTATGCCCTTGAGTAAATAACTTGTTAAATACATTTTGTAAACCAGATAGAACTCTGGCTTGATTCTACAGAAAATGCATTTTATACAAATTAAAATCGCACTGTATCCAGCAGGTAGTTTTATGCATTGACGACGTGTTTTTTCCCTCTCATTATCGGCATTTATGCATCAATAGCGTTTGCATTAATCAAAGTATACATGTATGAAAACCATGTATGGACTTGAAACTCGACATATTATATAAGATTTGGTGCTTCATAATTTTGGTCTACATATGTTTTCTAACCTGAAAACGTCTCATTAATAATAATGAAAAAAGGAAAGACCCATAAAATATACTTTGCTTAACGGGTGCGGAAACAAAGCAGTCTAACTCCATAAGGTCTGTCAGAAAAGAGGGCACTTTATACAGGTATTCATAAAATCCATTCCTGATGTAATTACAACATGCCCTAGTTTCTGTTTCCACTCTAATTTGTATCGATGTTTATTCCTACTATTCAATTGATGCTATGCTGTAGACTGTATATTTCCAAGACAGATATCTTTTCATAAGTAATGCACAAGAATTCACAACTTGGGTATTTTCCCCATTTTGTTATCTCCAGATAATAGACGATGACTTAATTGTAGACCAATATTTGCTATTAAGCTAAGTGCTCAGAGCTTGATAAAATGCTTTTTATTTTATCATTTTGAGATACATCAAATAGCAATATGTCTGTTAAGAAACTGCTAAGAGATTTCATTGATGTCTCTAAACTGTAAAACCAGAATTTTTTTATCCAGCAATAAGACAATAGACCAGTTCACGGTTAGCACATTACTGCAATGACCCCGAATATCCACAGATCTTCAAAACATGAAAAGGGTCCACTTTGTACATTTTGAAATAATCACTCCTACATCGATGGAGATGCTACATACATAACCTTTGTTTCCACTTTTCAAAGAATACTTCCACCTGTGTATCATGGAGTGCTCTGCTTGTGCATAACTGAATAATGATTACATAACTTTCATGGGTACTTATCCAGTATTCCGTTTCTGTGTATTTCACAATTTGTTCTGCAATGACCTTTATCTGCTCATGCTCAGACTGCAACCGTGAACTGGCTTATTACCATGTGTTTAACAAGCTGCTTTTCTTCTCTTTGAAGCATATTTTTTTCTTTTTACCTCTTTATTTTTTTTCTTGGATAATTAAGCACATGTCAGCAATTTTAAATCTTGCTGTTTCTTGTACAGTCAAACCTGCTTTATTGACCACCTGTATAGAAAGACCACATTTTTTGTTTCCCTTGAAAATAGTTTCTCATTGAAACATGTACTAAAGGAACCTGTACATAAAGACCACCTGCCTATAAAGACCACTTTTCTTGTCTCCCTTGGTGGTCTTTATAGACAGGTTTCTTGTATCATCCGTTTCATTAGATGAGTTAATGCCTTCTGCTTCTCAAGCTGATGATATTTTCAAGATTCAAATCTCATTTTCAATTCACCATAGCCGTTTCCAGTCGTCTTCAAAACGTTATTTGAACTTGATCAATCATGCCCCTCCCATGCCCCGCCCGTGCCCCACCCATGCCCCACCCGTGCCCCACCCATGCCCCACCCTTGCCAGGTGCTTTATTTACACACCCATATTTGATTGTTCTGATTCTTTTTAAATTAATCTTGTTGTCTTGATGAGAGCCAGAAGGCATTAAACTCATATGATTCAAGGATTTAATGCCCTTTTTGCCCCTCAGAAGCTGCTGTGTGCATTACAGAAGGGAAGGATCATTCCTAGTCAGTAAAAGTAGGACAACTATTGCTCCGATAAACACCCTTTTGCTGGCAAAACAACCTTGCATATTCATACAGTATTAAGTAGTATTCTAAGGAACAACAGTTTAGGAGAGGCACACTTCTTATTCAAACCTTATTTACTTAACCCAATTTTTGAGATAACGTTTAAAACTTTCCTTAAGGGTGTCTCATCCTTTAGAAAACATTTGTTTCTTTCTTATTAAGGATAGAGAATGAAAATGGTGGTAGCATGGGAATATTTCTTGCTCCCTTAGCCTGCCAGTCACCCCGACGGGATACGATACAAAGACTATATATCACAATGTACACAAAGATACAGAGAGGCTGGCAGCCGCCTTTATTACATCCCCCAACTGTTAATATCTTCCTTTTGTCTGCGTAAGACAGGTCGGTAGCCCGTGATATGTTACAGACCGAATTAAAAAAAGAAACCTGTTGGTAAATCTCTTCACTTCTCATGCAATAGAAATATATTTTCCATTGTTTGAACACTCCTAGCTTGTTGCAGATGTTGACATTCTCATATCAGTTTCTGTTTGTCGATCTGTTCTCTCTCCCTCCCTCTCTTTTCATTTTGGAGTCGATGCTATTGCTTCCTTTTGTTCTATCCGTACAATGCCGTTTTATCCGAGGTCCTTGTTTGTGTAAGTGACATGCCCTAGAATTCTCAGGCTCTGAAAGCCTTTCAACGCAAGATTATATACAGATATATTCCCACCATATAGCCGGGTCATATTTCACACATATTTTCTATACACACAATAGGCAAATATATATGTTCAGATTTTATTTCCTTGTAATCTATACATTCCAGCAATCACTTTGTTGTTTCCCCTAATGAGAGTGAAATTTAACTCCTTAACTACCGAGTTCACACATTCCCATAGGCTTAACAGGGTTATTAACATTTCCTTTCAGTATTGTTTTAATAAGAATTACAAGATTTTGTAATATCTTCATTAATTAAAGAATGAAAGAACCTTAACATGATTGTATTTTGAAAGAATTTTAATTTATAGATTTAAATTTATGGAAGAATTAAGGATGAAAATGCTCCTTCCAATTATAAAAAACAAGACAAAAATCTCTCTCAGGAATATATAAGCCTATGTGTAAGCTTAATCATGGGTATTGAGTTAGAATTAGCTCTTTATTTTCTCAATGTAGTCCCATCCATTGCCATCGATGCGACTATTATTCAGATTCATAGCTGCAGCTTGCATACACTTTGCATTGTATGAAAGATGCTCGCCTATAGAAGGATATGATTTTATCTCTCTTATTATCATACCTTGCATGACTGACCCGGCCCTCGTCTGTTTTTGCTGGTATACCGTGGTGATTATGGTTTGCATCACTCAATAGGCCTGTTTTCATCAGCTCGAGATTGCCTTTAACTATCCTATCGCAAATTATCCAGTTAATTTGCGTCTTCAACAGCCCGAAGTTGCAATTAGCGGGATATTTGGTCAAGATAATCATCCCAAGATATCTTGGGCTAGTTTGCAAAATATCCCGCTATTTGTCCGGTGCGTGTTCACTAGCTCAAGACTAGCACTCATCGCGAACGCTGAGCAAAATATCTCGAGCTAATTTCTCAAGGTCGATTTTTAAGTTTCGAGGTCGAATCTCGAGCTGATGAAGACGCGATTTGTAACTTTGGGATTATTTCTCAAATCAGAAATAGGAGGCTATTTGGCAATCTCGAGCTGATGAAAACAGGTCTATTGAGTTATCTGCAGGGATTTTTTTGTTGTAGCTTTTTCTTGAAGTTGAAAGAGTATATCAAATTTGCACTGTACATAGTGAATAGTATTCACATCATTGCCTTTTCTTAGTGGGTTTTTATTGTTTTATCATTTGTCTCCTTTACTCTTGGATATTGTCTATTTAGAGCCAGAAGGGCATCGATTGACTGGCTGTGTGTAAAATGGTAAGAGTTATTTAAAGCCTTTTGGGGGCTTAAAGATAACTAAAAGATTTTGCTGAATAAGCAATATTAAAATATGGGGGGGGGGGGTTAGTTTTTTTGCTGGTTTGTATATCCCAATATATCGCAGAAATATATATATATATATATATTACTTTTCCTGTACTATATTTTAGTATTCTATTTTTAATTCCTTATAGTATGTAATTATGTTTTCTTGGAATGACTATAATACTACTCTCTTCATTGTTTTGCATATGATATCAAGAATAATAGTGGTGTCTTATATAGCGCTCATGTCTGGCACATTGCCACTCCTGGCGCTCCATTATCATTACCCTGGCTTTAGCACGGCTGCCGTTACGGCGCTCAAGTATTTCAAGGAACTAATTCCTGCCAGGTACCCATTTACCTCACCTGGGTGGAGTGTGGCGATTGTAGATTAATGTCTTGCCAAAGGACATTGGTGCTGCGACAGGGATTTGAACCCCGTACCTTGGAGTTCATAGTCCAGAGACTCATCCACTGGACATGACACCTTAACAAGCACTAGCTAGGACACATGGGCACCCAAAATCTTAGTCCAGACCCCTTGAAGATTTTGGAGGTTTTACATAGGGCTCATGCATATAGACTGTACAAAGTTCATTCCAGAACCCCTCTAAAGCTAATGTGGAGCCCTGATATACCGGTATGCAATTAATATTTAACGATCTGTTCTACCCTGTTTGATCCTGTGAATATTTCATGGCTCTTGTCTCTCCTTCTCTTTCTCTCTCTCTCTCTCTCTCTCTCTCTCTCTCTCTTTCTCTTTCACACACACACATTCTCTCTTTTTTTCTCTCTCTCTCTCTTTATCTCTCTCTCTCTATCTCTCGTTATCTCTCTCTCTTTATCTCTCTCTCTCTCTCTCTCCCCCTCTCTCTCTCTCCATCCCTTTCTTCATCACTCTCTCTCTCTCTCTCTCTCTCTCTCTTCATCACTCCATCTTTATGACTCCATCTTTATGATACAATCTCATTTGCATCTTGAAGCCTTCGCTTACTCCCAGTTTGAACCCCTTTCCCCTTTTACGTTGCTCTTTCTCCTTTTACATTGCCCTTTCTATCTCACTTTCCCAATCTCTCTCTAAACCTCTTCCACCGTTGCGCCGCCTTGGCACAAACAGTTTTTGCCTCCTTTGTCATGCGTATCAACGCATTAGTCACGATTCAGTAGCTCCTGATGCATAACGAGCACCATAAAATGCCTCAATCATAATCGGAATAAGCCCTTCCATTTTTGTCCTTGTCCTTGGCAAATGTCCACATATATATTATTGGGTTGTATAACATGCTGTGTATATATGGCATATGCATGTACATAGTTTGAATTTATCAACAACAACACATCGCAATAATGACAGTATATAAACAATCATACGATGTAAAGAATAATACTGATAACAGAACAGAAAAGTAATATTGATTGAACAGTAATGGTTTTTAAATGATATTTAGACATAGATCTGAATACTATTAAATGTAATCATTCCATGATTGTCTCAAGCACACAAAGAATAAATAATACAGGGAGGAAGCAAAAAAGCACTTTAAAGTATACAGGATATTGATGGAAAATACCAAAAGAAAAAAGAGGCTGTGCAATGTTTGCTATAAATGGAATACAGATTTTATTTCATTTAATATCATTTATTTGAATGAGGAGCCACTTGGCAGTATGTTGTTTCAGATTTTGTTTTGTTTGTTAATAACATGTATATTATTACCATATCATATATTTACTCATTGAATATCATTTACATATAATAAAAATATATGTTTGAATATGAAATTGATAAATAATGGTTAATAAATAACAAAATGGAACAGTGTATACCAGAAATCAAGTAATTCTTTCATGATTTATTATTCTATTTTACTTGGTTATTCACTGATATGCTTTGATATACTTTACAAAGAAAAAGAACAGAAAAGCACTGAATATTTCCTCTTGATCTATTATAATGTTGTTCTAAAATATTATCTTATACATGTATATAAAATGAAATAAAGTCTTATTTTCTCATTTTGGGAAATCCTTGTTTTTCAGCTTTTTTCTGGTTATATATCATATATCATACAAATATAAAATTATATGAAGTATTGCCTGTTCCTGCCCAAACACACTGATTTTTTTAAAGACAAAGGTGGCATTGAAGAAGAAAAAAAAGCATTTGTGGAGATTCTCAAATATAGAAATATATAATTCCGAAGAAGATATCATGATTTTCTGATATTAGATGTGATAGGAATCATAATTTAACAAAATAATATTGATCAATAAGAAATGGGAATTTTAACTGCTTTTGTAATTTGTATGTTAATGTTGCAGATATTAGTCATTTTAAATGGGTAGACAAGCAAAAAAAGAAGATTGTATTCATTTCAAAATATAAAATGATCAGCATTCCATATGTTCCTGTAGTACTGTAGCCGAGAATGATTGGCAAGGCGGATAGAGAGTTGAGGGTAGGCTCGGGATTACGAAATAGAAAATGCTTGGATGGGCAGTCGGTCGTCTGCTTGGTGTGTGATTATAATGCTAATGATATACAAGAGTCGGAGAGAGAGAGAGGGAACCACTCAATGGGGATATAGCGCTCGGCGATCAGTCGGCTGGCAAGTGGAGGCCGGTATATAGCTGTGTTCGGCATAGCGTGCCCTGCTCGACTTTACGAGCTTTTTATGTAGTGTGGACTGCCTGCCTGTGTGTCCTTAATATGTGGGGGAGAGAGCGTGTGTGTGTGTGTGTGAGTGTGTGTGTGTGTAAGTGCTTTGAAGCTGTAATGGCGCGAATGTAGGCATGGATGTATCCATCCAAGGACAAGGACTGTCTATAGTATACAAAACTTGATTTGGAGGTAATTTTATGTTTCATAGAAGGTTGTTTATTAATCCTCCCGTCATTATCTATCACTGGGACTACACGTTCCGTTTAAGCAAAGGTGGTTGATTTTCTAGCAAAACTGAGAAGCTTTAGTTGTCTTGTACACATTGGAAGCTACCCGAAGCATCGAACATATGGGACAATAAACGGAAGTGGTTGTGATCTCCAAGAATAGATTCCACCGTGCATCCAATTGGTAATATCATGTACTGCTTCCATCGCTCCCCGGTGTTGTGATTCGTCCGACAATTCAGGCAATCTTCATCTTTGTAAGTACATCCCTGAGGTTGTTTTGTCTCTTGTATTGGTATTAATTAGCTGTTGTGTCGTGCAAGCCATCTCGACTCGTCATTAAAACCAAGGTGTTATACTTTAATAGCTCTTCATGTAGCGTTAGTGGCTGGCCGTTAGAAGGAAACACTTGATGTCGATCGGTAGTGATCACATGACCGCGGTCGAATGAAAGGCATACTGATTTATTAGATTGGTTTGTTATCGAGTGTGTATTTTAGGCATGTTAGCTGATGCCTGCATAGACAAGAGTGATGAATTAATCCAGCATACTATACCCTGTGTTAGTGTCTGTCTTCATATGTGTGTGATGGTTTGGTGAACACCAATTCATGTTCTGCTATTCTATATGCCAGCATATTGTAGACTATGTGCACAAAACATAATAATAATTCGATCAATGTATATATAGCGCAACTACTATATAAATATATTCTATGGGATTTTACTATGAGATGATAACTATTCATTCATATAGACCTGTCTATGGGCTGATGATTGTATACAATACTAGCGGTTAAACCAAACCAGCATATGCCTGGTGTTAGATTTCTCCCTTCCTATCTTGGCAAGTTCATTGGTGAATTATATGTCATGTTCTACATACTATTCTATATGCCAGCATATTGTTGCGTTTAGTATGTACACAAGAGATTAGCGAATAATTATTCACTCTTCCTTAAGGCCTTTATTGGCCAACGCTGGCATATCAATCATAAAGATCTGAGTTAGATAGTAGATACATATATAATTTCTCTTCATACAAGTATTATGCATTGGTAACTTCTATTTCATGCTATTCTATGTCAGCATATGGTCGACTATGTGCTCAAAAGATGCAAGAATAACTATCTATTCAATGTATTTTTGGCCTGTTTGAGCGGATGCTTTACTGCTCCTTTAAATACCTTGATCCTTTAATAGTGGTGCGATGCTTCAGTAAATAATATTTAATGTATACCGGTATTACTGTATTCAATGCCAACATATTGGTACCATTCTTTGCCAGCATATTGGTACCATTCTGTGCCAGCATATTGTTGAATATGTGCACAAAAGATTAGAGATTAATTATTCTTTTTGACCATATGGTTGCATTTATTACCTGCTAAGGATGAATAAATAAAGGCAGGATTTTTTCCATGAATCCAATTAATATCATTCATTTAGCAATTTGATATATGATTATTATATATCTTATGCGATACAAACAGTAAGGCATGAATAAATCATCTGTTAAGACCCGAAAGGCATAATCCATCGAATATTATAAAGCCAAAGATTACTTAGGATGGGGTAGACGAAAAATATATGTTGTATCAAAATCAAATTGTATATGATTTTATATACATAATACCCTTTTAGCTCCCACACAATATATAAAGGTAATATATTTCATATCATTGTAGATATCTGACTTGTAGATATTGTTACTGTCTTCTGCGGTATATCTTATTCTGATCCGGTTAATGATATTATTTTTATTTGTTTTAACTTGAAATAGATAAGTATGAATTTGTGGAAAATTTGGGATAATAGTTAACGTTATGCCTTATTTCATTTTGAGGGCAATAGATTTTAAATCATTTAACTATAATTTTAAGCTCCATTGATGCTTTTTTGTTCTATACGTTCTTCGTTGAATCACCCAAAATGACTCAAAGTCCTACTCATTGCGCTTGTGCAATTTACAGATTCAGCCTTACAATTCTCATTGGTTTAAAAATATTTATTTTGTATTCTACTACACCCAAAAATATAAACAGAGACCATAACTTGGGAGGTTCAAGTCATAAAGATGTTTGTCGGTATATACTGACTCGAGAGTAATTGTGTTACTGAACAACATTCTGCACGGATGAATGGCGATCTTAGCATGCGTTTATGCTTGATTGAACAAGACATGTTTCAATCACTCAGTAATGTGTTATGACTTGTTTGAATTAAAGGTTAACATTGCCGCTATCACATCAACACATCAACATGTTTCTTTTGGTAGAATTATGAAATGCCTAAGGGGGTGTTTCACAAAGACTAAGATCGACTTTAAGTTGGACTTGACTATGGAAGGCCATTAGTGCCACTGTTTGCTCTTACCATTATGATCTTTACATAATATTTTTTACCTTCAATAATGAATTATCAACAAATGTAAATTCTGTAGGTTTGTGACCGTGATTTGTCCATCCCTTGAGAGACAATTGCCAGTAAATGGTGAGAGCAAACAGTGGCATGAACCGCCTGCCATAGTTAAGTCCAACTTAAAGTTGATCTTAGTCTTTGTGAAACACTCCCCTGTTCTGCTATTCTGTCTGTTCAGAGCCAGAAGGGCATTAACTCACTGAACATGAATCTGCATATGTTAATACCCTTCTAGCTCTAAACATTTTGTCGAGAAGCATGTCAAGTGCATATATAAACAGTACTTTAACCCGTTGAGTACTGAATTCTCTATCCCCATAAGCTTAAAGGTAAAGACCAGTATTGGAAACGCCCCAATTTCAAAAAATGAAATGGAAGCTCTCATTACCAATCATGTGAAAGAATATGTTTTGACTAATACATGATGATAAAAAATTTGCCGGGAAACCGCCTTCTAATTCATATATTTGGTAAATTTGTTTCTCTCATGGTCTGGTGAGAAATGTAGGGTAGTCCCATATACATCTTTCTGTGTATAGTGCTTGTAACTTTACGAAGAATATGGGCCAAATTTCTTATCATTTTGATGATTCCAGAACCTTGCAGATGCTAGATGCTAGATGATCGACCTTTTCTGATCGATTCCACAACGTTTCTTTCACAATGTAATCGCATGACCATTACTGGTCTATACCTTTAATACAGGAGCCTCCCTGTTCCAGTAAGCAGTGGGTTAATTGCTATTAATTTACAGTTTTGTCTATTGAGGAAGGCATTTACTATTGTTTTAATGTCCATGAATTAATTCTCTTCTTCTGACTCTTATCGGGCAGACATGTACTTGTAATCAGAGCATTGTTAAGAGATATTTCAGATATTTAATACTCACTAACTTTATATATTTCCTGTTATTTTGGTTTGCAATTACAATTATTTTATTATCTTACAACAATGATAGACATACTTTCCATTAGTTTTGTAGAAAAGCACATTGCGTACAATGATCTATCCACATATGAATTTAAACACAATATTCCAAGCCATTATTGATACCCTATCACTGGATTAATTGAAGCAATCATACTCAGATACTAAAATATATAAATCATAAACCTGTATTTCCAGTACAAATTGATATACTTTTATTGTACCAGATAGCTATCTATTCTACATAATGAGAGTCAACGCAAAATAAAAATCTGAAACTGAGTGAGGAGTTTAATTCTTCCGGTCATTTTGGACCATATGCCATCGCTTATGTTGCTATGTCAGGGGATTTATACATCAACCTTCTAAATAGCTTGATATGGGGCAAATACGATGAATGCTCACAAGACGTGCTCCGTTTCCATTTGAAATATTCTCCCATATTCAAACATTCATTTACAA
Organism: Strongylocentrotus droebachiensis; assembly: GCA_035222895.1. Lineage (NCBI taxonomy): Eukaryota > Metazoa > Echinodermata > Echinoidea > Camarodonta > Strongylocentrotidae > Strongylocentrotus > Strongylocentrotus droebachiensis. The sequence goes on along the minus strand of JAVYIG010007713.1, from coordinate 30,012 downwards.
CATTTATCTAAATGTTATATCAATAAGCTCCCATTTACGGCCACAGTGCATTGCTCAGTCGGAAGCCTGCAAGCACGCACATACAGGGTTACATTACCTTGCACGCTGTAGCAATCGTGTATCGACTGGGACACGTCGAACAAAAGCCATGACTCCGGTGCACCGAATTAGCCAGGTGCACAGGGTTCTTCGCTGCAGTTCGGTAGACTTCCCGGTGTGAAATGCGACACGACGGACCCGATAGTATCCTCCCCTCCCTTCCCACCTTTCCCTGTTTCTAGGACGACATTGATGTCTTCATTTGTACGTACAATCAAATAGCGCAGTTGAATGTCTGTATAGATCTACATGTACATGTATAGTGTAGCTTATTAAAGAGAAGGTTGAGTTCTGGGAAGAGGTAAAAAATAATTTGTGAGCGTTATTATTGTTATTATGCAAGGGTGGAAGAACATCAGATTAAACATGTTCCCTGAAAAGCATGGCTCTTCAAATGCCTTCATATTCTAAATATGACATGAAAATCGTAAAAATCGGGGGGTAGGTTTTTTTCGCCATGTGCTCGTGTAGTCCCATATACATCATTCTGTGTACAGTGCTTGTAACTTTGCCAAGATTTGGCCAAATTTCTTATCATTTTGATGATTCCAGAACCTTGAAATACACACGAATACTTATATACTAGATGATCAACCTTTTCTGATAGATTCTACACTGTTTCTTTCACAATGCAATCACATGACCAGAACTCAACTTCATCTTTAAGAGAATATGCTTAGGACCTTTGTAATTGCACACATTTACCATTCATTTACACATTTTAAATATTTAAAAAAAACATTTTTTGTGGTGTGATGGTGCCACGGCATATCTGAACAAGCCTTTTTGGGTCAATTTCATAGTAAAGTCTGCTAACTTGCTGGTTTCTCAAAAGTACTATAACATTTCAACCTTGAACCAAGCCTTTTTTTATATTATTTCCTTCTGTTCTTTCCATCTTTCCGTGTGGATTTTGATGCATTTTTGGAGGGACTAGCTAGCTGTTTATTCTCCTCTTTAGTGAATATATACAAATTTCCATAATTTAGTTTGGTACCGTGTATTTAAGTGTTAATATCTGTAAAATTATTTCCCCCCCCCCCCTCCACCTGATCTCTGTCTCTCTCTCTCTCTCTCCCTTATCTCATCCTTTCTTCCTCTCTTTCTCTCTCATTTTCTGAATATTTATTTCTTAATGTTTCTTTCTCACTCTACACCCCTGTCTTTCTCTCTCTCTCTCTCTCTCTCTCTCCCTCCCTACCTCTGACTCTGTGTACATGTCTCAATTCATGCACCTTTCTTTTTTTCTCTCTCTCTCTCTCTCTCCCCCATCTCTCTACTGCTCATTCTTTTTCATTCATCTCTCGATTTCCCAAACACAACAAGCTGCTTTCATTCTTCAATGCCTCCCCCGCGGGGCTTCTCTTTCATTTCCACGTGCCGAGTTGCTACTGAGCATTTCATTATCATAGCTACGAGATGAGCGCTGGAACCAGCTGGCGCAAAAATGGATACAAAACAGTAGTTTCATCTCAAAATGTATACAGAGGGTATGAGTGGAGAAGATGGAAAAGAAAGGAAAAGGAAGAGAGGGACAGAGGAGGGGAAAATCAAGAAATATAGAAAATGAGAGAGAAAAAAAGAGAGAGAGAGAGAGAGAGAGAGATGTTCATTAATTATCAAATATGCACAGAGCCAGATAAAGGGGAAGGAATAGAGAGAGAGAGAGAGAGAGAGAGAGAGGGAGATGCAGGGAGACAGAAATATACATGTATTAAAGAGCTTGATAGATATTTGACTAGGAAAAAGTTAAGGGCAATAAAACTCTGGTAGAGAAACTATGGGAGGTTTAAAAAATGTTTGAAATACAATAGACAGATTTTTTTTAAAGTATCCAAAAGAATGAAGAGAACAGTCTAATTTATGATTTATTAGAGAGTAAAGGAGATGTAAACTAAAGTTGAAGAGCTAGTAGGAAGGATTCAGTTCAAATGAGAGACCAAACATGGGCAGTGCATAAATGAATGACAATATGAAAGATTTAGAGAGAAATAGAAAAGAAGACAAAGAGAAGGAGAAAAAAAGACAAAGAAAACTATTAAAATTTAATGTATGTAAACCATGAAGTATGCACTTGAGTTTATGGGAGTGGTAACAGCTATTAAAACAAGCATGTAGCACTATGCTATTAAAGCAGGCGTGAAATATACAGCAGCAAAGACAAGAATATGTAGGGAAACAGAGAGAGACAAACTGAGTAAACATGTATATGTGCAAGGATTATCATGCAATTAAAAGGGTGGAGACATACACGTAGTGGTAGTTGGTCCTCAAGCTCCGCCCCCTTGCCACGTGGCTGGCGTTATGCCCAACTGCCAATCACCATATAACAGGCTATGGCTGGCAGCACACTCTTTGATTTGCGCTTGGGATTTATATGAGGATTGAAGCTGCTATCGTCTTTTCTTAGCGAGGCTTCATTCATTCATTCATTCATTCTCTCTCGGTGGTTCATTCACGGCGCTTCGGCTTCTCCAGCTCCAGATCCAGCCTGGTAGTAGCTAGCTAGGGAGCAGCTGTTACTCACAAAGGAGCTGCAGGCGGATGGCATACAGCAGCATCGCCCTGCTTTGTGCAGAGATTTCCATGGATAGCAAGGCAGCAAGGTACTGTATTCCAGCAACCTATGGAGGAAGCATTTTCCATTCTCTTTGAAGACTGTGTCTCCTTTCTCTGCCAATCGTGGATATATACAAATTTTACAGTCTTCTTGTGCAGTCATTTCTGGGATGTATTTTCTACTTGATTCTACTTGATTTTCTACTTCATTTCATTTGTTTTAATCAAAGTGTGCAATTATGTTTTAGGGGGTGAAATTTCATTAATTTGACATTTTCATCTCTTTTGTGATTGGTATCCAATTTTATACACTGTTAGATGTAATAGGAGGAGAAGGTTCTTTTTGCTATATTCCCAGTGAATCTGGTTGATAAAGAGTAATGCTTTTCTTTTCTCATCTCTCTTGAATGGTATATGTGTTGCTGGTTATTTTGTCTTTCTCTTTCTCTCTCTCTCTCTCTCTCTCTCTCTCTCTCATTCCCTCTCTCTCATTCCCTCTCTCTCATTCCCTCTCTCTCATTCCCTCTCTGTTCCATTTCTCTCTCGATCCAAATCTCATGATTAATTATGGGAATCAAGCATAATAGCATTCTGATTTCAAAAGTCATAATTAATCAGCTGAAATTCTATAGTCTGTTCACGCTGTTGTAAAAACTCCAAATCATTGCTAAAAATATACCAGCCAGAGTAGATTCAAAGATCCAACTTGTAGCCATTACATTTTCTATTCAATGTGATTTTTTAATGATATATTGCTTATGATTGAATGAGAAGTTTTGACTTAGTGTGAAAGGATCACAGGACAATGTGTGTCTTATGTGAAATGAATCAAAGAAGAAAGCCATGTATTTGTAAGTGTATTGCAGCTTGCTTGATTGGGAGGTTTCTCTTCTCATAGGTAGGCATACCCATTTCATACTCACCGCAGGAGAGGGTCGAGCTAATCCGGACCCAAACCATGATAGGAATGGGATAGCATCACTTCATACTCCATATACTCTGTTCAGACTTCATAATCCTCTGTGTGAGGGGGTTGACTGCCAGTGACTCTGAACTGGGAGTCGGTATCTTTCTTATAAAGCAGTACTGGGTTCGGATGGACTCATCTCCAAAGTGCATTGATGCATTGTATGTTTTACTTTCGAATGGTAGAAAATTAAGTCATTATCTAATTCTGCCCAAACCATATATCATGTCATTAGCACTCGCTCATGCTTCTCTGTGAATATGAAAGTGACGTTTTTTGGCAACGCAGTGAATGAAACAAATACCATATATGGATGAATTGATGGTGTGTGTTTGGACGGGATTGTTTGTACGTTTGCCAAACTCTTATGTTAGGAAACCACTTGTTTTCGCAAGATGAGTTTTAGTTGATTTAAGCAATTCTGAGGAGGAACTTGATTCGGTTGAGTATTGCTTTATGCTTGTACCATTCGATGCTAATATGATTGGTTCGTTGGTAATGTTTGTTTTGATTTGAATATTGTGTTATACTTGAATGTTGGGGAATTCATTGGATAATGGCTTTATACAGGGAAGCAGCCTGTGTGAATCTCCACTGGAAATAATTTCTCTAGATCTCTCTTGATTGTGGCATTTTAGTGATACCTTAAAAATGAGAATTTTACTGTTATCGTCTAGTTTTTTATTTTTAAGCCTGTCTGTTGAATTGCAGCAAAGGATTCTATGCATCTCAAATTACCTAAAATTGATGTTCTAATAGGGAAAATATATCTGAATTGCAGTATTCATCAGATTTCCTAACAGAAAGGTATTACTTTGAGGAAGAGGGAGAGAGAGGGGATGAGAGAGAGAGAGGGGGGGGGGGGTAGAGAGAGAGAGGGAGAGAGAATATGAAAGTTTTTCTGAATGTGATCTGATTATATCAATTTACATAGATGCTATAGCATATTAGTACGCTTTAGGATTATTATTTTTTTGGGTACACTGTGTAGTATGTATTGATTATCATAAAATATCTGAAGTTATAACCTTCAGCGACCTAGTTATTTGTGTATTCGAACTATGCACACTCAATTTTTCTTGTATAGTTGGAGGAAGTGTAGAAGAACCTCACACAGCAGTTGATATGCTTTCAGAAGTTGCTGCTTTCAGAGTGCTGTTGTACGATTGCAGAATTCATATTTTCTAATGCATCATTTAAACTAATAACTCTTGGCACCACCAAACTTGGCTCTCGATGTGAACGGCTTCTTGCATCTTCCTTGTCTGCCTATATACCGGAAAAAGAACAGCTGCGTTTAGTTTTGGCTGTTTGCTCATTCATTGTTATCCCACATCAAGGTACTTCTGTATGTTAGCATTTAGCGATAAGGAGGGACAAAGTACAGGGCGTTTAGAGACATGCAAACGTCGCAAGATATTCATAGACATGACTCGCACATTAAACTTGGAAAATTATATGTGAATTATTAAGATCATTGCTAGGGTTGCGCGGGAAGACCGAAAGTTTGGCGTCCACGTGGTGGTGGTGGTGGCCGGTGGTGGTGGTGGTGTTGAAGCTTTAGAGGTGTACTATCAATTGAAGAAAGAGTAATTACTGATATTGGAGAAATGGTATTTGCTATTTGTTTGATGTGAAGGATGGCTTGCAGGTTTGTATATTTCTTGAGGAATTTTCTTAGCAAATATCTGGATGACAATAATTGATTGATTAGAAATTGAATGTGTATTGGATTTGGAGCCTTGTGCATTGGGTAGGACATATGGCACCGGTGCAAACACACTGAATAGTAGTGGATCTATGCTGTGTTATTTGTTCTAATGGTCTCCATATAAAGCAAAAACTGTATTAATTGTCTGTTGTATTTGAATTGGAGCATAATTGTTGTGTTTGCTCTCTTTCAATTTTTTGCTGATATTTGAAAGCAGATTGTTGCTGTATTTCTGACTTGGATTTAATGTGAAGAAAGAGTCGAGAAGAATTTTCTTGTTTGTGACCACGAATTCTTAGAATAGAACTACTCTCATAACTCAATGATTATGGTAATACCTGAGAAATTCTATTCTTTTTATAGTTCAGCCCATTTGTGGTATATATGGTTGTGCAAAGGTAGTATAGTTTCTGGACAAGATCTTTACCAATGAGAAATGTTGTAATAGGAATATGTGTGTATCCTGTAAAGCCAATGGCATATCCAGAATTTTTGTGCGGGGGGATATGTCTTAAAGCTCTATGACAAGGAGAAGTTCAGCTATGTTCTCATATTTTCATGTGCCTTTTGGGGATCTTAAATATTTGGGGTTGCGGAGGGAAGGGGCATGTGTCCCCATGCCTTCCCCCACCTCCTGAATCTGCCACTGAAACTATACACCGATTAAGAGCATATTTAGAGGAAAAATTAGAAACCCATAAACAGTGAGTCACTGTTATCAAGGTGAAAAATAGCAATTGCAGGTTGTGAATGAGTGGATAGCTATTAACGGAAGTATTGGTCATTGAAGACGCAATATCATATGCAGTAACAAACTTACGGTAATTAAATTTCATAGCAGGGCATCAGATACATACTAGGATTTTAATTACTTCTTAAGTGCCATAAAGAGGATTGATCAGGAGAGCCAAGAATAGTATTAGAAATGATTATTGATGAGTATGCAAATACCTAACTGAATGATATTCTTCATAGCTGCATTGCTTGTTCCATTAGGAGATCAAGGAAGTACTTAATGTGTAGCATAGGTATCATACAGAAATATCGATGGTTGATTATTGTAGGGTTTAACCAGTTTAAGTTCAAAGTACAAAGAGAATTTTTTTTTTTGGTCCTTCTTTAAGAAATGGAGATATATTTTGTATTAAGCTTGAGTCAGATAATAATGTTTTCCTGTATTTTTTATGTTTTACTCTACATGTATATCTTATCAATGAATGTATGAATGCATTGAATTGATAGTAGTCCAGTGATGAATGTCACCTTCTGGTAACAATGAATTTGATATATTTCATACATTTTGTTTTTCATGAACACTTAAATGTACTTTGATGATGGTGGTGATGATTATGAGGATATAAGATGTAGTGAATTGTTATTGAACTTATTTGTTTTTAGATGTACATGTAGATACCTATGTCTCTCTCTGATTAAAATAATCCATGAAGTTGGGGTCTAGTTCAACAGTGTTATCTTTCTTTTCAAGATAATTACAGTTTGCCAACTAATCAGAAAACTGTCGATCTTTGGGCATGCAATCAAAAGTGGCGTTTTTCAGTAATGGGGACAAAATGATATCTTCATAAGTTCATATCAAATCTTTTAACTCCTTTTGCATCACCGAGTTAACATATATGAACGATTTATGAACCTCAAGATGATGTATTTTGAGTTTGTATCATTAATAATTTTGAAAGAAAAATTTCTTTCTTTTAAAAATTGGAAGGAAAAAGATACCACTCTGAGTCCAAACACATGTACCATAAATAGTACAGTTCCTCAAGTGGGAGTTTCTATCCATAGCACATCGAAGGGGCTAATGTCAAAGTCAGTTATATCTTTTTTTTGTCTGCTGCCCTCACCAGTCCAGTCATTGCCATCACATATTCTTACTGTATAGAAAAATCTGTCTCCATGCATGTACAGGCTCCTATTTCGATGTGAACTCATTTTTCATTTTGTATTTCTGGAAAAGGCGCTTTATGAAGTGAAATATATTTATTATCATAATTATCATGTCTTTACTCTGTCTGTCTCCCTCTACAGCCGGTCAAGGTGGTGTCGGCTGGGGGTTCCGACAACGCAGCGCTGGTCATCCTCACTGTGGTGCTTGTGGCCTGCGTGGTGGGCATCCTGATCGCCATAGTTACGGTGTACTGCCTCAAGAAGCGGTCCAATGAGAAGGCTAAGGTGACAGAGCTGAAGCAGTCTGAAGGTGAAAACGGGAACGAGGCTTCTGCTGACTACCAAGTAAGTTGAAATTGTCCATGTCAAATCAAATTAAATCAAATCATATCAAATCAAATCATATATTTTCCATTGTAAAATCTTGCACTGACTGAGGAGAGGAGGAGTAGGGGTGGAAGGAGGATTCTGTGGATGAGTAGCTTAAGGAGTACGATTTCTGAAAGTGGAATTGATCTTGGGGAGAATGAATTACTTCATAAAATATGGGACAGAGATTTGTGGCATTGCCAACGTCTCAGGACATGGCACGTAAAGAAGAAGAAAACAACACACATCAAAATCACTAAGAAATTAGGGCCATTAACAAAAGCAGTAGCATCATAAAACCTCCCTCAATCACTTTTAAAACGACCAGGTCAAAGCTGGACCAGCATTTTAGCAGACTCGTACCCCTCTCCAACTGTGCCCAAAGCAACATTTAAAAGGGAAATTGTAGAGTGCCTTAACTTACCCAGCAAATACATACATGTATGTTATTGAATACTGTGCCCAAATTTAGGGCACTTTGGGAGTACCCATCTAAGACTGGCCAAAATTTAGACAGCTTATGAAGCATCCTAACTAAAGACGGGCCTAAGTTGTTTTTATACATTCACTGCTAGGTCTTACAACTACCTGAGGTCAAGAGCAACCAAAACTGTTGCCGTGTGATCACGTACTCAGCATCCAGTATAATTGCTTACCAGTACACATGTGGATTACCCAGAAGTGGTATTATGATTTTTGATTTAGACTTCACTGATTCTAGAGCAGCCTAACTGCTACTTAACATTTTATGCTGGTGTTTGGGCATCTTTGGTCCCTACTTGAAACACCTCTGGGAATACTCCAACTTCCGAGCACCCTGTTTTTTTGTCATGAACGGTTACTAACATTTAGAATCATAGTGATTTTCTTGTTTTTTACAATACTGCCCTACTAAGAGTTCATGAAGTACAAAATGCATTTCATGAACATTTACTATAACATTTAAAATCATCATGATTTCCTTGTTTTTACAATTCTGCCCTACTAAGAGTTCATGAAGTCCAAAATGCATTTCATGAACATTTACTATAACATTTAAAATCATCATGATTTCCTTGTTTTTACAATACTGCCCTTTTTCCCATACCAAGAGTCCATTAAAAGGTTCATGAAGTAAAAAATGTATTTTATGAACTCTTAGTATTAACTCGTACAAAGATTATGTCTTATGATTGCTTCAGAGACACCCTAAATCCCAGTTCAAAATTGACTAACATTTAAAATCATCGTGATTTCCTTGTTTTTCACAATACTGCCCTTCTTCCCAACCCACCTCCAGGACCTATGCCGTCAGCGCATGGCGACCAAGTCGGACAAGCCTGAACCGCTGACTCGCGTGAGCAGCGTGGCAGCAAGCGAGGGCGCCCAACCCAGCCCGTCAAGCCGCAGCAGCACGTCGTCATGGAGCGAGGAACCGGTCCAGTCCAATATGGACATCTCTACGGGTCACGTGGTCCTGGTAAATGTCGCCCTCTCCTGTCGATTTTTAATGAATTTGAAAAATGGGCGTTTTTCTTTGGTACAAAATCTGTGGTTTTGAAAATAGGAGTCTAATTATAAGCTTGTCCTCAAGTCTTTGCCAGAAATGACATGAGTCAGGGTTATTTTACAATCCACATTTTCCTTGTTGACTTGTTTTCCGTTAAATAGCGGGGTGATTATGACATCGTAAAACAGTCATGTGTTATGCCTTCTATCAAATATGTAACCCCAGGAATTATACAAACATTTATCTAGATCATACATGTAAGTGGTAACTACTACAGTTATTTGTAATATATCATTATAAACATTATATGTTTTTGTATATGATTTTTGGTAATGTATGACTTTATGTGTTTTTTATATTGATCTTTTCTTTCCCCTTCTCTACAGAGTTACATGGAGGATCACCTGAACAACAAAGATCGTATGAGCAAGGAGTGGGAGGCCCTCTGTAGTTACGAGGCTGACCCATGCACCCAGGATGCTGGCAAGGCACCCGAGAACGCAAACAAGAACAGGGTCAAGACTGCCGTCCCTTGTAAGTTACCCCCTTCCCCTCCCCTTCCTTCCCCCTCCCCTTCCTTCCCCCTCTCCTTCCTTCCCCCTCCCCTCCTATCCCCTCCCCTCCTCTCCCCTCCTCACCATCTTAACCCATCCTCTCCCCCTCCCCATCCTGCCGTCCCTTGTAAGTAACCCCCTCCCCTTCCTTCCCCTCTCCCCACCTCTCCCCTCCTCTCCCCTCCTCTTCCCTCCTCACCATCTACCCCCACCCTCCCCCTCCCCATTCTTTCCCTCTCTTGCCCCTCTTTATCCTCTTCCCTCCTTTCCCACTCTACCCTCTCTCCCTTCCTCTCTCCATCCCTTCCCCCTTTTCCCCCTCCTGCTCCTCTCCACCTCTCCTCTCCCCTCCTCTCCCCTCCTCTCCCCTCCTCTCCCCTCCTCTCCCCTCCTCTCCCCTCCTCTCCCTGTCTATTTTCTGAACCCCAACTATTCATACTACTTACATTTTATGTCAGTGGATTGCAAACCCAAACTATTATAATCAGAGAAATGCAATAGCGCCATCTGTGTATTGGTTTAGTGGTGAAGTGTGTTTGTGAAGAGGGTAGCTGCACTATTCATCAATTTGTTGTAATTCTGATAACAGCAGAGCGCCATCTTGTGATACTTTTTTTTTAAACGCAGACAGATATATCATAGCACCCCCCTCATGTGCCAGTTGACCTGAAAACTAATGGGAAAAAAAAAGATGTATGAGAAACTTTAGAGAGATATATGTCTGTTTCCCTTTATAAAACAGACATACATCTATTAGGTGTAGCATATTAAAGATGATAATGCCCCCATCCATACTTCTTACAGTGTGTTTCTATCTCCGGCCCTCTCTTACAATATTAATATGAATTAAATTGATATACTCTGTAGTCTAGGGTCATACTATTTCCTTTCCATTCGGTAAGATACATGTTTTTCATTACTTTGTCATGACTGCTATCGACTCGAGCGTTCATGCTTATGATATTTGGCCTTTACATTTATCTTGATTCTTTGATTTACCTCCATACTTTCAAGTTTTTAATTAATGCATCTTTCTCTCCTGCATTTCAGTTGTCACATGTAATATGTAAATCGATAATATTATATACAATAATAGTTATTTGAAAATTTTGAATTTGATTTTTCAATAAATATAGAAACATCAGCTAAAAAATGAATTTTTAAAAAATTATAGGGGGAAGAGGATATACGTCTTCAAACATTTGTTGATATTGTCAGTTGTTTAATACACTATCAATTAGTCAATTAAATCAACTAATCAAAAACTACCGGTAAGTCAGCTATTTTATTCTGTAAATCTTTTCTGTTGTTCTCAGATGATCATACAAGGGTGAAGTTGACTGAGGAAACGAGCGCCAACAAGTCGGATTACATCAATTCCAGTGCTATTGTGAGTCTTAAAATCATCATTAAATTATGATAACATCAGAAATAAAGCACCAAAAGTTTAAATCAACCACATTCATTTGATTTTGTTTTACTAACAGCACTACAGCAAAACATTGCATGCAATGATACAAGAGTAGCTATTTGTTGGGAAAAGGGGCCAGATAATAGCTCTTGAGCTAGTCTAGCCTAACCCCTTACATCTAAACAAATGCTTACTGATCAAAGGAGAAGAAATTAGGTTGTAGAACATTTATGCAGCTTACAAGTTTTTGTACAGTAGAAACTGTTGCATTAACAAAAATGTGATACATTCATCTTTAATGCTTTTATGAGACTAAATTGATAACTAAAGATCTCATTATATTGTTTGAGGAATCTCATTGTTTTGTTTTACTTATAATATGTAGAGTCCGAAAAATGTTATTTGTTTTACTGATATGTAATGTCACGTATGAGATGCAAGTGACATCATCTCTCAAGTATAAGATAAATGAGAATACCGCAAATCTTATTAACCATAATTTTCTATGCAAATCACAGTGTTTGCTATACCTCACAAGTCTATTATCAACTCTTGTTTTATTTTTATATTGCATCAACTTTAACTATTGCATCAACTTTAACATTTGACCTTTAACTTTTGAACCAGATGGACATTGATCCTAGAGCTCCGGCTTACATCGCCACACAGGCTCCGCTAGCCAACACCCTGGCTGACTTTTGGCAGGTATGTTTAAAGCCCCACTGCACTACTTACAGCTACTTGCACCCTCTATATAGCAAACAATGCCTAATCGGTGACCATTGGTCTCCCATGATCCTCTTTTTCTTATGTTCATTGAGAGCTGATTTGATGAGATAACCACCTGTCAGTGACCTTGCAGGGTGGTATAATCCCTCCTGTAAACTAGTACTGATGGCCTTTAATAGTCTTCATGGTAAATTAGAATACAAAGATCCAGTTTGGTATGGTAGTTTGCTTTATCTAACTGCTAAGAAAGCATGTATATAGTTGTAAGCATGCAAACAGGGGACCGTCAGCTTTAAGTTCTCTCCGAGGGACTTGGTACTGAGGATTATTGCTTTACCAACAGGCACTATTACCGTACATTTATTTGGTGTGAAGCCCAGGACCTTTAGAGTTATGAGACCCAGTACATGTGCAGTGTATTTCTTTATAAAAGCCCATTAGATTTAATACCTTTCTATTCCCAAACTACCAACCCATAGATTTATTCTGAGAGAAAAAAATCATGTTCTGTAAATAGCCATTATACTCTTATGATTACATTTCTGAAAAATACAGGATTTAATCTGCTATAGGGATACAATCTACATAGATATTAGAATTTTTGCCTTTTTTATAATTCATGCCACGTGTATTTGTAATTAGCGTGCTGTCTTTAAAAAAGGGAACATATGTTTCTCCGTTTAAGCGCAATTTAATTCCTAATTCTACTGGTATTTGTCAAATGAGATGCAACACAGAGGTTCATTATCTTGCAAAACAGAATGATGCATTGCATTTCAACAACATGCAATATCATTTGATTAATTACAGAAATGACAAAGGAATATAGCAAAACTTAATAGCCAGAATTGTATACCAGCATCTTATAAATTTAGCTTTACAATTATCAGTGATTCATATGCATGCGACATTGAATTGGGTTATACTCCATGAAGCATATTTGGGAGTTATAAAATATGCAATTTTGTGCAGTAGCTTTAGTTTTGCACTACATGGGTATATTCTTGAAATTTTAATAGTCAGTCCTTCAAAACTGATTGATTTCCTACAACTTGATTTGAAATTTATTCATTTTTGTTCATGAAGGTTGTTCTAACGCATTGAGTACGAAGCTCAATATGACCTAGGCTTGAAACTATGGAGAACATATTTGATCAATTATCACATTTAATCCAACAGGGTAAAACTGGGGAAAAGTTCATTACATTTGTCATTAGATCTACATGCATCATGCTTATAAATACTCGTATTTATGTTATAAAAGAATTTATTTGTAGCTACATGTACCGTAAAAAGTACACACACATTATTTTGAAATCTACATGGAAATCCAAGAAGACATGATTTGAATAATATTTTTCAGAATTTTAATATTTTTGGTCTGGCTTATTCCCAATGATATCATATCATGTGCCCCTTATTAATTTCAATCCGTTCAATATACATGTAGCTACCGTATACACGAGTCTGTGCACATGGGGTGGAGCAAATTTGAAGCCTTGACTATTTCCTTTAATATATCTCCCTTTTAAACCAACATGGATCAAAACAGCTGATTAAAGGAACGTCTGACGTTTGGGCTTATACTGGGCACGCATACACCCACTCGTAGACTATGTGGATAAGAATCGTTGACGTCGGTTTCGCAAACGGATTAGGATAGCTCTTATGTGGCTGATAACCGTAGCAACTTTTGTGAGACGTGGATATGATTTTAGAAAATTTATCCACAAATCCTGATAAATTTTCCCAAATTACACTGAAATATATCAAATGGATTATGGAAATTCATAGAATGCGGTGTATTGGAGACATTTTTGTTGTAATTATATAAAAATAACTGTAATATCTATTTTTATTGATTCTGGAGGATTTAATTAGTATGAACCATCAGATGTAAAGATATAACTGTTCAAACCTTGTCCTTGTTATATCTTAATGAGATGCATATCTCATTACTATTATTAGAAGATTTATATAATTTTTGTGTTAGATATATGAAAGATGATGTCATTCTGAGCTATTTTCATAAAAAATGAAGTAATTTGTTTATTTCACTTTTAACATAGAGTCAATTTCTAAATTTTAGCAGCTAAAATCAGATTAAGGTAGGGTAGTGAAATTTGATTGCATAAAAAGATGTGTCTGGAACAATCAGATAAAAGTGGAGCTATAGCTTCTGGCTATCTTTATGAAAATGACCACTTTTTTATCAAGGAGAGAAAAATCACGAAATCAGGTTTTTTGGAGTAGTCCTTGAGAGATGCTGAAGTGTTTATTTATAGAGCAAAATTGCTGTGAGCGTTTTGTCCGATTTCTAGATTTAATTTCTTATATCATTTTTTGTATTCCATAACTGCTTATGCACTCCCTATTTGTTCATTGACAAAAAAAAGTTGTAAACAAGTATATTAGATTTCTTTGTCAGCCGAGAACAGATTCTTATTTTTGAATTGTGAAAACTAATACCCGATACTTCTATGTCTATTCAAAAAATTGTTCTTTGTTTATTTTAATGGCAATCCAACCCTTGGAATTAGGTTGTGTGTATAAAAGCAGACAAATAATAAGAAAGTTATAGATGTTTAAAATATGAGATCACTAGGTCTTTGCGAATCTCAAATAAGCATTTTGATCAGTGGTTTGTGATGTAGTCGCTGATAACTCTTCAGCTTGTAGTATACAAAAATATGATAATTTCTGTGTCTCTTCTCAAAGTGCCTTCTCCCTTGGGGCACTACCAGTACTCAAAATATATTATGAATAGCATCGTATTGTAGGTCCTCTATTAAAAGAGAAAGACCCTCCTGAGTAATTCATATTTCGAAAGAAAATGAAATTTTAGACATTTTGTGTCTTGGAACAAATGGGGAAAATGTCTGCCACTACATCACAGAGACATTATGTATGAAGCCAACTGGAAGAGCCCATATAGTGATTACAGCTTTTAAGGATTCCTAACTTTCTCATTTCTTCCGATTTCATTCACCAGTATGCCAGTTTAGATAGGATTAATGTGGGGTTCGATCCTGCAACTAACCTTCAAATGATACATTCTTAAAGTCGGTGAAAACATTCAAATTTTCTCTAAATAACACCTTTTTCCCGCTTTTTCTTCTTCTCCGACAGATGATCTGGGAGCAAGGCTCAGTTGTCATCGTCAATCTCACCCACATGTCGGAGACGGACATCAACCGATGCCGCTACTGGCCCGACGAGGGCAGCGCCCTCTATCACTTCTACGAGGTGCATCTGGTGTCCGAGCATGTCTGGTGCGAAGACTACTTGGTCCGGAGCTTCTATCTGAAGAACTTGGAGGTAAAATTAAAAATACTCTAGAGACTAGTTTTCTTTTTTGTGGTTAACGCTTTGCATATGGGAACAGGGGAAGGTTTCACAAAGACTAAAATCGACTTTAAGTTGGACTTAACTATAGCAGGCCATTCATGCCACTGGTTGCTTTCACCATTATGATCTTTAGCTAATATTTTTTCTTCAATAATGAATTATCAAATAATGTAAATTCTGTAAATTTGTGACCATGAGTTGTACGTCCCTTGAGAGACCGATGCCAGTAAACTGTAAGAGCAAACAGTGGCATGAGCAGCCTGCCATAGTTATGTCCAACTTACAGTCGATCTTAGTCTTTGTGAAACACTCCTCTGTTTTGTTATAACAACTACAACAAATTGACAAGAACTTAGAAGTGCAGCTACCCTCTTCACAGACACACTTCACCACTAAACCAATACACAGGTGGGACTATTGCTTGTCTCTGGAAGAAATCACAAATTCCAAACATGAGTACAAAACACCTGTATAACACTGCTACCCTCCTCATCGTGTACAGTAATGTGACAAACCAAAACCAACAGGTGTATGAGTACATGGGACTTAAGATTATCCACCGCATGCCTTGTTGTGTATCGAGATAAGACGATTACAGCGACCACGAAGTGAGTCAATCAAAAAAGGATTTGGTAAGATGAATAATTCAAGACGGTAGTCATCCGCGGAAACATGTCTGACCGATCACGACCCACGCCAATGTTGCGCTTAATCTCTGTAAATCTTCACGATCTAATGACAGAGACCTGTAAGTTAATCTCATTTAAAGCTAAGGGCGATGATTAATTGCAGAGGTTTTTTCCTTCTGGATTTTTTAGTCAGCTAGGCGATTGCCGAGTTGCCAGGAAAGGTCATTTGGGGACAAATCCCTAGCTCGACTGAAAGGAAATAGGGGGTATTCCAGTGACGGAACGGCCAGCTGGGGCGGAATAATCTTTTGTTGAAAAATTGCCAAAATACTCCTCAAATTTGTTATCATTTTCCCAGTAAGTTCATAGAATCAGGAACCATCAAGAAAAAGAAAGAATGGATGTTTATTCATATGCTTGAATAGAAAAGAAATAAAGTGGTTAAGTATGCCATGACAACAACATATTTTTCATTTTTGTTTGTTCTGTTTTCTAGGGATTTCTGTACCTATCTAGAAAAAAATCAAGCCAAAATAATCAATCTTCTCTAGTTAAACCCCCAAATTATCATGCAAGCATCATAGTGGTTCGTGCACTTGACTCTCATTTGAAAGGCTAGGGTTTCAAATCTCTACCTTCTGCATGAATCATATCCTTAGGCAAGGCATTTTATCTATAGTTATCTATAGTTGTCTCTCTCCACTCAGGTGTTAGTGTAGGGTACTGAAAATGGAGTAGAAAAAATTAAGAAATCCTGTGTAAAACATAAAAATTAAAAATCTGGGGGGTGTTTTACAAAGATTCTAAGTCAAACTTAAATAAGTTGGACTTAAATATTATGGAGAGCCATTTGTAGTCTTATAATAAAATATGTTCAAAAGCTTTTAAAATAACTTTTACTAAATATTTTCAAGGATGCCAACGGCTGTCCATAATTGTTAAGTCCAACTATAAGTTTAACTTAGGATCTTTGTGAAACACTCCCCTGGTGTATAAAGTATATAGCTATAGTGCATAATCATGTTTTTCACATATATATATAATATACATACCTCTATATTAAACAAAACACACTCCAAAACTGCTTATTTTGTGACTCATATTGCAAACTTCCTGGCATCTGGGATAAACCTGACAACGAAATACATGGTCGGGACTGGGCTCCCTTCCTGAATTATCAATTTAATTTATGCCACCCTAATTCAGCAGTAAGAGAAGAAATTTGCTTCCACAAACTCATATGTGTAGATGGTATCATGATTTTAGACTAACTTGTGATGAGAGATAGTTTCTCCTCATGTTAACTGTACGGCTTGTGTCAGGTGTTATTCGCTTGCTCCCTGTAGGATATGAAACGTATCATTGGTGTTTTACTTAATTCAATTTTGGAAGAGAGATCAACAAAATTTCCAATCATATCATGTGTAGAGTATATGCCTAGGTCAGAATTTGGGAACAGGTTCTTAATGTTTCGTTTAAATAAAAAGTATTAAACTATGAAGCTGCACGCCTACACACAGGGGTTATTGTTGAAGTAAAAGCTTAATTGTCTATCTTTTTTACAAGGAGGGGGGATGGGGGGGGGGGGTTGGTGAAGGAGGAGGCACGGGGTCTAGTCTGATGGATAACATTAAGATGGAGATTAGGAAATTGTCATGGACAAGTTTATTTGATAGGCAATTCTTATAATAATGTCATCCTTTGCATATTCTCTCTCTGTGTCTCTATCTCTATCTCTCTCTTTTCTTTGTCTTTGCCTCTATTTACCTCTCTCTTGCTTTCTCTCTGTCTCTTCTCTCTCTCCATCTCTCTCTCTCTCTCTCTAATTCTCTCTCTCTCTCTAACTCTCTCTCCATCTCTCTCTCCTCCCCTCTCCATCTCTCTAACTCTCTCTCCATCTCTCTCCCTCTCTCTCTCTCTCCATCTCTCATCCTCTCTCTTCTCACCTGTAGACCCAGGAGACGCGTACCGTCACCCAGTTCCACTTCCTGACCTGGCCCGAGACTGGATGCCCTCCATCACCCAAGTCATTACTGGAATTCAGAAGGTCAGTAACCATTTCATCATCATCACTCATTAGCTGCATTAACGAACTACTAAAAAATCATTAATTTTTCTCATATTCTGGGGGGTGTTTCACAAAACTTGTCATCCGTGACAAATGACAGTTTTTGTTATAAGCTTCTGAAATCCTTGCTTCTAATTGGTTATCGGCAGATTTGTCACTGATTTTTTTTTTCTTCATTTGTCATTGAAAAAAGGCTATGTGAAACGAGTCCCTGGTGTTTCAGTGGTACTTGCATAGCAACTACAGGCAAACACAATGAAAAATTGTGATTGAAAAATCCACCTCTGGAGTGTGGTTTATTTCAGTGCTTGCCTGCCAAAGTTGCACCGATTTTTTGCAGTGTAAAGCAAACTTTGGTAAGATACTGATTTTTGCTCACGTGACTCTTCTCGCTGCAGTGCTAACGCAAGCAGTGCAACGACGATTCGTGCATGTGAGCTACTCAAAAAAAAAACGTTAGGAGCAAACTTCAACGTCTTTGTATGGGTTTTTCCAGTAGTGTTAATGGTAGACTAAAAAATCAATGATTTTTCAAAAATGGTGTTTGGGATCTGTAAATGGGCCTACTATCTATCTACCACTATCACATATAGAAATATCTAATAACAACTAACTTGTCAAAATGATTAGCAAGTATATACTCGCAGGTATGCTTGCCTTTGTGTAATCAGGGACCTGCTTCATAAAACTTGTTATCAAGAACAAATTATAAAATACTATGACAAATTTGCTGTCAGCCAATCAAATGCCACGATGTCAGTAGCTTATAACAGTGACTGTAACTTGTTATTGATAACAAGTTTTATGAAACAGGGGCCGTTGTGTTGTCTGAATATGAATGAGCTTGGAAACAAATCTCTTTATTTCTTTTCTTATTTAAGTATTTACTTGTAATGTTCATTGAAACTAACACCTACATTTGCAACTATGTACATATTAAAGAGATAGGAGACTGCTAACTTGCGATTGATTAGAAGACTTGCAATAGATTTGGATCAATCAAAACTCTTTATGAGATGGGGGCCCTGGTCTAACTTTCAAACTCTTCTTTTCTTGTTTGTAGTATCAAATTTCTTTCATGTTTATAAATTGTGTTTTAAATCGTCCCCTTAAATCCCATAATATACATTCCTGGATAAATTAATACACATTGCTACTCAATTAGCACTAATTTAACTTCTGCTAATGGATATCCCCTTAAGTGTCATTCATGTATAGAGAATCAATTGCCCAAAGAGGAAAACAGTGTTGACAGATACAGCTAGAAATAGGTCTACCCCCATGTTTTCATGTTTCCCGATTTTTGTTCTGAATTAAAAGAATAGATAGCAATCTTATGAATTCCTATAAATAAACTTATTTGACCAAAAATGGAAATAATCACTCATATGGATGAGTGGGTTTCTATCGTACCTAATTGCTGAGGAGTTCTGCATAAATGTATCTGATTAATGTACATGCAGAATGTAAAAATAGAGAATACTTTTCGTCTGTTCTAGAGATTTTTGGTTTAAAGGGGTTGGTGGCAGTTGCCCTAGGAATGGCCTCGATTATTTTTGTGATGTTCTGTAATGAGAGAGAGAGAGAGAAAGAGAGAGAGAGAGAGAGAGAGAGTTACGGGGAAGGAAAGACAGGAAAAAAGACAAATCATATTTTTTCATCTTGAAATAGATTGCAAGCTCTAGAGAGAGTGAGAAGTGGGAGATGAGTTGAATAAATTTAGATTGAGTAGGAGAAACAGACTTTGACTGAATTCTTCTAATTGTCCACATAATGCTAATAGATTGATTATATTAGAAAAACAGAAACTGACATTTGACTTAATTCTTCATGAAGTGCCCACTTTTCATGGCAAGATGGAGAAAA
Source organism: Strongylocentrotus droebachiensis (assembly GCA_035222895.1). Classification (NCBI taxonomy): domain Eukaryota; kingdom Metazoa; phylum Echinodermata; class Echinoidea; order Camarodonta; family Strongylocentrotidae; genus Strongylocentrotus; species Strongylocentrotus droebachiensis. The sequence goes on along the minus strand of JAVYIG010007713.1, from coordinate 10,308 downwards.
AAATAATTAAGGATTGTAGCAATTCCATTATGCTGACACTTGGTATAATAATGTAATCCCACAAATAGAAATTGATGTTTTCTGAGTAATAATGTCTCCTATACTTGTAGACCCCAAAGGAGTCTCGAGGTCAGCTAGAATTACCTCTCACCGTCCTTACATTAATCCTCCCAGCTTTTGGGAGTCCAATGCTTGGCCCGCCGGGAATGGTCCCATGATAGGGGCGCTACAATGCCCCTCTCGTCATGCCATGCATGAGCTATCTTCATTGTCACCGCTCTTCCTTGCCCGAGGGGCGACATTGAAAGGATGGAGAGGGGAGGGGAGAGGAAGGGTAGCTTAATGTCCCCCCTGTGATCTAATTATCATCTGAGTTTATACATATGTAAGGATGATGATGGGAAAATTACACCCCTTTTGCTGAAAAATGTAGATTACAGGTTGTCACAGATACAGTAATCGGCAGCTTACCATTGGTTTTCAGATTGTCATTTAATGTATATCTCCTACTCCTATGTTCCCTGTCATTAGTACCCAACAAAGCAGAACCCATAAGATGCCTCCCACCGACACCCTATCCCCCCAGCCATAGATACACGGGGGCTTCCCTCGCCCCCCTCCTCTATCTGATCTCCCCCAATGGGAGACATACCCATAACCTTCTCTTCCTGAGCGTAAACGCAGAAAAGAGCCAACTCACCTGGCTTCAGGTAACATTGATCAAAAGATAGGCACTTCTGACCTTATCGCGCTCATCGGACACCCTTTTATCATGTTCCCCCAAGGGACTATAGCCCCACGCCCTGCCTTTCATTCCAAACTCCCAATTGGTATCTATCCATACGTGCATTATAATGTGAGCCCAGTATTTGAGAAGGGGTTGTGCACAACCCAGTTGTCTTGCAAGCCTGGTGTGATCTACATGTGTAGCAGTAGGAATGTGCGGGCTTATTTTTGGCCGAAACCTGCCATTTTGAAACATCCTGAAGGTTAACTGGAGGGTAAACTTTTTGCTTGGAGTAAGTGTCATTATATATACCGATAGAACATTCATAAAGAAATTCTTTCCCCAAACTGCTGACTTACCAAATTTGTAGGTTTACATAGGCTATGCATATGAGGGAACTTACTGCCAAAAAACTATAGCAAAACTTGGATGTCTGAAAGCACAAAATTTCAGATAATTTGTTAATGATATTCATTTGTTTAATTGGTCTCTTTTCTGGCCTCCCATCTGATAATGATGATAACTTGATGAGCATTTGAAAATATCTGTTTTAGTTTAATAGAGAGATCATCTTTCTTTATCTCTCTCTCTCTCTCTCTCTCTCTCTCTCTCTCTCTTTCTCTCTCTCTCTCGCTCTCCCTCCCTCTCTTTTGTCTGTTCCCCTAAACTAACAAACTGAGGAAACCAAACATTAATAATTATATTTCAAAAGGAAGTTAGCCGCTTTGAAACAAAATTGCTGTGTCGAAAGATTGAACAATGAGACAACCTTTAATTGTAATACAGTGGTAATAGCCTCTCCCACTCCTATTAATTATCCCACGTAAACATAATAAACATCTGTTTCTGTAAATATATATTTAGGTTTAGGTAATAATGATTCCTCTTATCCATAGAAGAAGAAAAAAATGCTGATTTCACAAATAAACAAAAATAAAGTAAAATAACCCCTACACCATCTGGACCATAAGTTATTGTTTAAAATATTATATAATTCAAGAGATATAAGAGTCCATTCCTAGCAAATTTATTAGGGTTAGATTACAAACAGGTTCATGTTTTAAGGTGCGTTTACATTTCAATATTCTTTGTTGATTCATTGCTAAAAAGGAATATCATAGTCTAACTTTTATTGTGTTATTAAATCTTTAAATAGCAAAGGCATGGCAACCATAAGCCAAATAGGAATACTGTGATTGTTATCAAATGTGGAGAAAATAGCTATATTACGTCTTAAGGGATTGCAGTACGTTGTATATGATGTTAGCATTAGGCCTGTCCTCATCAGCTAGAGTTGGCCAAATAGCCTTCTATTTTCAGACTTGGGATATTTTCCTGAAGCTGGTGAAGAAACCAGACAAATAGCGGGCTATTTTGCAAACTAGCCCAATTGATATCTTGGGAAGATTTTATAAGCATAATATAATAGCCCTCTATTTACGTCTTCACCTGCCAAATAGCCCGCTATTTCGTGATCGGGTTAATTTCCCGAATCAGAAATAGCAGGCTGTTTGGCCAACTCGAGCTGATGGAGACAGGCCTATCGTGGTTTAATAACTGCAGGGCTTTCAACAGGCTGTTGGGTTATTGATAATTTATTTTGCCTGCTCCTGCCATAAAAATAAGCATGTAATGGTTAGCACATGTCCATGTCGAAGGGGAAATGTTTAGATTATAGATTAAACAACTGCTTTTTTGTTTTCAGATTTGAAATTCTCTAGAGCAGTGGAAATTAAGAGTTGGAGCTTATTTTGTATGTCTTTGTTTGTAAATGAGTAAACTCATTGTTAAGAAAGGCAAAGGGGGAGAAAATTGAGCAGAGTCATTCATTTGAATAGAACAAAGGTGTGTAATTATGATGTCATACCAATAATTTAAAGGATAAAAAGATGACAGAATAGAGTAGAGTTAAAATCAGAATAATTTTGAATTCACAAGCCTTTTTTCTGAATTCACAAGCCTTTTTTCTGAATTTTGATCATTAACAACATCCAAATATGATCACAATAGGTGATCTTTGGTTTTAGAATAGTCAATGAATTGAAATAATAGATTTATATCATACTTATTTTAAAAATATTATAAAAAAGTAATATAAACTAACAGCTTAATAAATGATGCATAGTTGAAAAATATTTCTTTTCGTAATGTGATTAGCTTAGCACATGATTTGTTTTCAGATATAGTCATTTTTCGAAGATTGATGTATACAAATGGAAATTGGAAAAGAAAAAAACCCTGGGGAATGATTGTAAACAGGTCATTCAGAGAAAAAAAAATATCTGTGAAATCAAAGGATATTTATAGAGCGTATGGAGTTGGGCTTTTTTCAGTATATTTCATGCGTTTCCTGTTGTTCGCTTCTGGAACATCTGTCTAAAAATATGTTTTGACCAAAATTAGATTATATTGATTTTATTTGAAAAGTAAGCTGCAATGTTGATAGCAAATTGAAGAGGTGAGAATGTTATATATTAGTTGGAAATGAAGACAAAATCTACCTGAATGTCTATACATTGGGAAGAAATTTGTGTAAATTATTTTCAGCAGATCTTGAAACTGATCATAAACACCTTTTGAAAATTATGGACAAATATGTTTGTGGTTTGATACATGTTACATGTACTTTGTGCCATGAGCTACCCAACTCGTTTAGAAGGGACATTTGATTATAGACTACATAATTGAACAATTTATAAAGAAGCATTTCAATAGTTTTCTTATAACCCTGTAATAGCAGGTTGCAGTTCATTTGACTAGTTTTCTAAAAACTGTCTTGTTTTTACGATTTATTTCTAGTCACACGAAAGAACCAACAATTTGATGTACCCCTATTTTAAATATCGTGCCTTCAGTGCTGCTGACTGCACGTTTAATATCCGTTTTGATTCAGAAATGTAGTAAAAAGTAATCGGTTCAACTCCTCTGTGGTCAAAATTTTCATTATTTCTCAGCAGCTTTGCCTTTTGCAGGAAAACTGTTCACATTTTAAATGCCATAGCAAGAGTTAGTATGCATTTGCGTTTACCTTGCCAAGTGAAAATCCTCCTACGCATCGTCTTATCATAACTAATGTACTTAGCTCAACGACCTTAAACGCTTTGGTCAATTTAGTTTGAGACTTACAGAAGTTTCTTCCCTCCTTGAAAGAGAGAGAGAGAGACGGGGAGGGGGAATGAAAGAAATGGGGCAAAGTATCTGATTTTTTTATTCAGCCCCCTCTCTTGCCCCCGGCTCTATGTGTCTAAGGTATATGTATATACGTTGCATTCAACGGTCTATTCCATACTCCATCACCCTTCCCCCGATATCTTTTACACCAAACCTTTCCTTCTCCGTCATCCAAGACGTTTAACTCGCTCCCAAAATAGGTTCCGGCAAACCCCCTTTTCTCCGGCCATCCTTCGTTTTCGCGGTGGTTTCACAATTTAACTTATCACCTCAAATTTTGTTTGCTGCAAGAAAGGGAAAATATGGTTTCCATAGCAACTTGTGCCCCGAATGTGTGTATCTATCCCGTTTTCTTTTCTCGGTTATCACTTGAGGGAATAGACGTACCCTTGGGATCAGCGGCCATCTTTCCAAGGGAGAGCCACTCCCTGTGCGAACAGATTGAATATCAGAGGTTTCTTTTTCCCCCTCTCTGTTATTTTGTGGTTAGATTTAAAGGTTGAAGTGTAATCGCAAGTTCTGGTAATGAGGCTTTTTTTTTGTAGAAACCAACTAAGGGTAATTCTGTTTTTTTTTGTAGTAATGGAATTGCTGTTTGTAGCAAAATGCTTTGAGGCAGATTCGTGAAAATTGCTGAAAATATTGACTCCTTAAAAGTACCAACACACATGTGAACATACTGTTGATTGGCATAACCAGCTCAATTTCCCAATCTTCATTTAGTTTTGAATATTAGTCACTTATTCTCATTTTCTATCAAATTTATTAGCAGACATTGTTTAATTCTAAATATTTTCATCATTTAGCATAGGTAATTTCCTTGGATTTATTTAGAATTTTGTTTGAAGTCAATATAACCTGAGAGAACTTTTAAAGAGTAAGACGGGGAGCATGTAGGACAAATATTTCATCTGTGGCAAATATGGCACCTTGCTTGGCTAATTTGTGTGTGTCAACCATCTAAATTGAGCGAGAAAAGCCAAGGCCAGGCCCCTGACGAATCTACTAACCCCCTTCTGATATCCCTCAGGTTTCAGCAAGGTTCACATGACCGCTCTTAAACTTATAGTTAAGGTCGTGGTTATAAACTTGGAAGTTATCTTGTAGTTTAATAGGGACCAGGAGAACACACTTGTGGTTAGGAAACTTTTAAGTTAACTTGAAGTTATAAACCAAGACAGATCTTAAGGTTAACGCGTAAACTAAGAGCAGTAGGGTGTCCTCACTCGAAGCTTTGTGCGATGCGGACGCAACTAACCACAAGGTTACGCTAGCTCTTAGTTAAATGAATACTTTTCCAAGCTTGTATAGTTAACTTTGAATAATCGTTGTTCGGTCCAATGTGAACTTGTTGTGGTTAGTGCATCGTTGTTTATAACTTTGAGGTTTCGCAAACTTAAAGTTTATAATTATGACAGTGCCAAGTGAACGTAGCTAATATCTTCCTTCTTTAACCCTATCAATCTCAAAATCTTGATTATTAATGTCCCACCAAGGGATATGCCGACCCTAAGAAGTAAAGAGATTTTATAGTGTGTGGGCTTATTGCAATAATTTATCTGCAGCTGGCGTGAAACGTTCTGTTGAATCTTATCATACTCTCAATAAAGGAAAAGGGAAATTAACTTCACTTTTAATACAAGAACCAAAGTCATCATGTTTATTATGCGTTTCAATATATATAAACCTAACAAAGTTCATGTATCCATTTTACTTCTTTAATAACAATAATGTTGTGCATGTATTAACAAATATTAATCTGTCATCAGAAAAAATATATAAGCAGAAAATGTGTGTAACTTGGTTTAAAAACATTAACAATATAAATTGTGTGTTGCATTAATAATGGAATGATATTGTATTTAACCTACTGATATAACATGTGCCTGCCTAATGTGGACCCTGCCCGTGGACTAACTCCTCCTACCCATAATCCATCATTCCCGCCAGCCCGATCATTTTTGTGTTTATGCAACTTTTGTATTTTCACCGATCAGAGTAGTTGCATAGTCACAAAAGTGATTGGGAGGGTTGGGCTCTAACATCTATGCAACGTCGTGTGTGTGTTCCAGACCGACTAACCAACCATCCAACCCATCAGCCAGGCTTCATCATTGCCATGGTAACGGGATGCGATCACCTTGCTTTGATGCAGTACTAATCATCTCGTCCTAGAGCAGATGAAAGAGGCCGGCTCGTAACATCCTATTCATACTAACGGATGCCCATAACATCTACATGTACTTCATCTTCAAGAATTATTTTAACCATCTACCCTAATCATCCAACCGCTGGCAATGGACACTAACACTCAATCATCTCAGTATCCTGTTCATGGGATCGACGGTTCATAGTATGAAATGTTTATACCCTTGTTATCACTACTTTTTTTCCAAATCCCGGAGAGGGCACTGTATGCCAACATCGCTATGTAGTCAAACGAGACTTAAACTCTATGCTGTAATTAGGCTCATTGGTTTGCTGACATTGGCTCTGGCGACGATTGCTCCGGGCTTTATTTCATCAAAGACTTAGGGTATGGTGTTTATACTGTTTGGTCCAAGATTGAATTTGGGAATTCAGTTAGTGTAAAATATCAACCAAAGAGTAGTTAGACAGATACCTTAGTCCAACAATGTAGATTTAAATATGTTTAAAGTAAGGGTCTTCCAACATCTGCTCCGGCATTAATTCGTCAGAGGTTTAGGATTAGGGTTGCATTGGGTTGTAGGTTAGTTTTAGGGTAAGGGTTAGGTATTTGGTCCAGGGTTGGAGTTATGAATTCAGTTGGTGTAGTAAATGGACTTGGAGCAATTGTCATAGAAGCAAGTGTCGTACACCCGTTTCTGGGGGGGGGTGGTGTTTCACAAAGACTAAGATCTACTTTAAGTTGGACTTAACTATGGCAGGCTGTTTGACATGCCACTGTTTGTTCTCATCATTTACCAGCATTGGTTTCTCAAGGGACATACAAATCATGGTCACAAATCTACAGAATTTACATTTTTTGATAATTCATTATTGAAGGAAAAAATATTATCTACAGATCTTAATCGTGTAAGCAACCAGTGGCATGAATGGCCTGCCATAGTTAAGTCCAACTTAAAGTTGATCTTATTCTTTGTGAAATACACCCAAGGACTCTGTCTTACAAAGAGTTGATATCTATCACAACTTACTTGTGATTGATATCAATCGCAACTATGTACATAAGAGATAGGAGACTGCAAACTTGCGATTGATTGGAGGACTCGCGATTGATTTGGATTAGTAATCCCAACTCTTTGTATGACAGGGCCAAGGTGTACAAGAAACCTAGAGTTGAATTGAAGTCAGAGTCAAAGTCAGAGTGAAGGAGGGGAACAGCCTTGGGATTGAAAGGCAACCCTCAGCGGAAGAACATATCATTGTCAATGATGCTTGCTCAAACTGATTGGATGCGATAAGGCACTGCGAAGGACTTCCCAAGGACCCCACCAAGCCATCGCTCCAAGCGAGCGAGCGATAAGAAAAACATCTTGCTCATCATCGTCTTCAAACATCATCTCCCAACAACGCAGTCACTGAGAAGGGACATCACTTCGCGATGCAACCCTCCCTGATGAATCATCCAGGGGGGCGTTTGTTTCACAAAGACCTTTTTCAATGACAAATGACAAAAATCAGTGACAACTCTGCTGATAACCAATCAGAAGCAAGGATTTCAGTAGCTTATAACAAAAACTGTCATTTATCACTGATGACAAGTTTTGTGAAATGCCCCCCAGGACGCATCCACCACAATTGAAGTTTTCCATTATCGTGCTTCTCCCGTTTCATCCATTTTCAAAACGCGAACCCTCAACTCAGAACTATAACCGGGTCGGACATCATCTCATGTTTTGGCTCGCACCCAGAGGAGGCATGATGCACCGTTGTCATGGAAACGCATCAACAGTGGCAAAAGCAATGGCATTAGCTGCTCTCATCACTCATCCCTTATTCATTGAGAGAAATGAATGAGAGAGTTATTCTGGAATTTAAGTCTACATGTTGAGGGATGACTTAATCACTATGTGGGATAGATTGAGGGTCATGATTTTTTGTTGTTATGATGACTACGGTAAAGATCATAGAAGTCAGGTGCATTCAAAATTTGTAAAGATTTCTCTATGTAGAAGGCTATGTATTCATTTTTTACAGGTGTTTCCGTAGATAAGAATCTGCTTGTCTATATCCCATGTTTGTATTTTTGCTTTACTATAATAACATGTACTATACAATTTTGTTACTAATCTCACAATTCATATATGGCTGTGAAACTTCAGATCATAAGAATCTAACATATGAACTATTGATAATTTTCAAGAAAATTAGCATTGATAGACAAATTTGGTTGAGCCTTATAGTGGTTTTGAGAAGAAGAAAAAATTGTGTGATTTTTTCTACCCAACAAGCCATTCATTTATACATGTAATCAAGTCTCGCTATATGATGTTTCTATATTATATAATACCTTGTTTACATGTGTGCGCGCCTTGGTTCTTTATACAACGTTTCTTTATACAAGTTTCGTATAAATTAACTCTTGTCTGAACGAACTAATAACATCCTTCAAACACATTCAAGGGTGTAATGCCTGACAAGGAAACAGTCACACTACATTGAGGACGATTACACAATAACAGTGAGATACATGCTTATTTTCCCTTTGGTATGGTAAATCTTGTCTGAACGGACCCATAACATCCTTCAAACACATTCAAGGGAGGTAATGCCTGTAGATGAAAAAGTCACACTACATTGAGGACAATTACACAACCGATGATGAGATACGTGCTTATTATTCCTTTGGTATGGTATCTTTAAGAAACAAAAGGAAATCAATCAAACTATTATTCTGTCACTCACTCAGTGGGGGATTACATTAAACCTTGGTGGTCTAGACTCTATAAGGAAGGTTAACTGGAAATTCTTTTTTGTGTGTAAACCACTATTTAGTCATCAGCTGAAAACATGTATTTTTCCATCTTTTTATGTGTAATATTTGATTGAAAATTGACAGTGAAGGATATTAACACTTTCCTTGTTGTAGGTGGTTTAAACCGCCCAAATTTTGAGAATTTCGATATTTTTAACAAAGGAAAGCTTGTTGTTCATCTTTGAGTTTTAAATTCGTTCATGAAGTTTATAGATAAGGATTCTGTAAAACCAGAAAATTTGTATGTTGAATTAACTTTCACAATGATGCAATTTTGAAACTTGCAAGGTTCCTTGTATAAGTTCTTAACTACTGGTGAAATGGTTTGCCAATAAGAGTTTCTACCAAAATGAAACATGAAAAAAGCACTGTGAGTGACAACTGGTCCTAAATGTAGTTTGACAGTTCAGAAGTATTTTTTAAAATAAAATATTTAAGTTGGCACAGTTGAATTATTTTAAGAGAATTTAGGTATTTTAATTTATAGCCTTTTATCAAGTTAACCTACCCATACGCTTTCTTAATCTCTTGTTTTTCTTTTCATATTTTGTTGTTGTTATCGTTTAACTGCCTCATCCTCAATATACATGTGTATTAGGTTAAACTTAAGTTCTGATTCTCAAAAGTGTAAAATATGTCCTTACTTTGATAAAGATAAGTGATATTTGTTTAAGATTGGTTTGAAAATGTAGCGTACCTCTGTTTGAACACCGCTCACTGAACCCTTTTCTTCACCTTGTTTAAAACAGTGCTCTCTTCAAGCACCTTGCCAGTTAATTTGTTCATAATCGAGGACTCTCGTTAAAACAGGTAGAATTCTAGGTAAGATAGGTGACAACAAGTCTTGTCCTTAAGGACTGGATCTAGCATTGGGACTAGATTAGGGCACATTGTCTTTTGGAAACTAGAAGGGTGTTAGCTCTGTGTTAAGGTACATGAGTAAATGCCTACTAATGTGAATCTCGTTAATACAGGAAGAATGAGAGGAGATAAGTGACAACAAGTCTTGTCCAGGGGGGACTGACCTAGCATTGAGACTAGATTAGGGCAATTAGTCTGTTCAGAGCCAGAAGGGCGTTTCTCTGTATTGAGGTATATATGAGTACATGCCTAATGATTGAGGAATCTTGTTAATACAGGAAAAATAAGACAAGATAAGTGACAACAGGTCTCGTCCTTTGGGACTAGATTAGGGCACATCGTCTTTTGGGACCCAGAAGGGAGTTAGCTCTTTAGTGATGTATATGAGTAAATACCCTTCTGGCTTCGAAAAGATAAAATTTAGGATGGACTAAAGCACAGATTAAGACACAAGAAACAGTGACAGGAGGCCTGTTTTCATCAGCTCGAGTTTGCCAAATAACCGCTACTTTAATTATCCCAATCGCAAATTAGCCGGTCAATTTGCATCGTCATCGGCCCACAGTTGCTGGAGCGGGATATTCAGTCA